>QLTV01000448.1:2332735-2366058 GCA_003457575.1 Thermophis baileyi
TATATATATATATATACTTTTAGCATCTTTTGGTATATGACTTGGTGACAGTGATATATACATTCTGCCAAGTTGAAGAATATATTTGACATGAGGACTCCTGTGGGCTCTCAGGATATAAACCCAAAACACAGTGCACAAAAACCTCTTAACTTTTTGCTATCAAAACAGGTGTAGTATACATTGTCCTCGTTTACCAATCATTTATTCAGTAAGTGTTTAAACTTAACAATGGCACTAAAAAGAAAGCTCAAGATCCAGTCTCAAAATTGTAGCCATTTCAGCATTGCCAGAGTCAGGTAATTGCAATTCGGGACCTTGCAGCATGCAGTTATGACAGTTGTAACAACCTGTGGTCATGTGATTGCCATTTCTGACCTTCATAGTCAGCTTCCGACTTGCAAAGTCAGTGGGGAAGCTGGCAGGAAATTACAAGGTATGATCATCTGATGTCACCTGATATCACGCTTAACCTACCCTGATTTGCTTAACCATTTCTGGAACTGGTATCATAAGTTGGTACGATCACAAGTGAGATACACATTTCATTTCAAGGATATACTCCTTTTTACGGCTGCTCCTGTCTTCCTCTTTCCTATAACTAATAACTGCCAGCATAAAGTAATAGATTACTGCATGAGTTGGAAGCAACAAGCCAGCCATTTTCAAAGGAGACTTTTCTTCCATAGGAAAGTACAGATAGTCCTTGCTTACCAATAGTAATTGGAATTGGGAACTCAATTACTAAGCATCACGGTTGTGAAGCATGACATCACATGACCACATCAACATATGATGGTAGTTCCAGCTGTTTTTGATAGGCAATCTCATAACTGCTGTAGTCACATGGTCGTTATTTGTCACCTTCTGCTGGTTACTCTATTGACTTTATATGTCAGTAGCAAACAGCAAAACTCACAAATGGTGATCACATGAGGATGCTACAACATTGTAATTGTAAACTATTTGCCAAATACCCAAATCATGATGATGTGATTTGGGGATGCTGCAACGGATGCATCTATAAAGGCCAGTCATTTATCTCCCTTGAATATAAGATCCAGTCTCAAAATTGTGGCCATTGCAGCATCGCCAGAACAACTTTGAATGGTCACCAAACAAGTGGTCATTAAACAAGGAGGTTGCTTAATAAGTGCTCATTAAACAAGGTAAGTCTTTTTGAATGTTATGTTTGAAGTTTAGTATGTTTAATTATTAGAATTATTATTAAAACTTGTTTGCTGTGTGACTCCCAACAATTCTGGGTGGCTCAAAACAAAGGAATTACTATATTAGTGCTGCTGTTTTTATCCCTGCTACCTAACTAGGGATGAGTGTGAAGTAATTATGCTAGCTTACTTTTTTTTCTCTCTCTCTTAAGGTGTCCAGTTTTTTTCCTGGCTTGTAAAATGTGGTTTTCCCATTTCAGTCTTCAGTTTCTGAGAAGCCCACCTGTTATAAGTAGAAATGTTCCATGGGGGTCTCCTAGAACACTTCAACTTATCTTAGATCAGCACTGCTTTGGGAACTTGAAACTCCTCAATCTTTCTCACGTTTGTCCTTGCTGTTTTTTGAAATCAAAAAAGTATCTTCAGTCGCCACCACTGTCTAGATCTATCCTTGATTGCCAATCCTTAGGTCTCTATTGCCCTTTTCTTTTTTTATTAGAGATCTTTTCATTTTGAAGTCATTGCGATTGCAACAAACACAATGCCTATCAGAAAGATATATTGTCTATTTTATTCTCAGAATACTGCTGCCAATTAAAAATAGTTCGCTGCTGTGTGTTTGAGTATATACATGACAGACTGCCAGGAGCCATGGGCAACAGCAGACGGCTATAATCTCCCAACAATTGGAGAATTTGATACATTACTAATATTTATGCCTTGGAAATTCGGTTTTCTTTTTGTTTAAGGATAACAGACAATAAACTAAGAATAATATATAAACTTACTGTTTTATTTTTCTAGGAAGAGTCAAGTCTTTTAAAAGAGCAGCTTCGGAAAGCTGAGGATCAAATTCAGGCAAGCAGGCAGGAAGTTCTTTTCATGTCAAAAGAACTAAGTGATGCAGTAAATGTGCGTGATAAAACAATGGCAGATCTTCATAGTGCTCGACTTGAAAATGAAAAATTGAAGAAACAATTGAATGATGCAGTAGCTGAACTTAAAAAAACCTCTCCTGCGAACAATGAACAGGTAAAAAGGGATGTTCTGTTCTTACGTTTTAATTATAAAGCTCTGGTGTCAGTTAATATGAAATTACTTGGATAACTTTCCGCAGAGATTAGATTTCTATTCCATTTAAGTATTTACCTTAACAACCTGTGGGCATCATTTACAGTATAGTAAAGTATATTGAGATTGAACATGGAGCTTTAAATGCTTTTCATATATTCATATATTTTAAAATTTCCACTCTGAAATTATAATAGGATATAACCAAAATGTTGAATAGGGTATATAGAGTATTAGTGGTACAACTTCCATTGCGTTACTATAAACTGGATTAATTCATTTTATGTTTTCGCATAATTAAAGCTAATTTATTGTAAACTAACATTTGTTTTGATGGGGGAGAGTTTCTTTGGAAATTGGCTTAAATTTCTAAAACAGAAAATACAGGATAATTATATTACTCCATATCAATTATCGTACTCACATCAGGGTAATTATCTTACTTTGCATCAAAATAAATAGTATTGTAGCATAATAAAACCATTTAGCTGAAGCCAGTAACAAATCTTTCTTTCTTACGTTTTGTCAATCCATTATAGACATTGCACCAATGGGAAATAAACTCTTTTTGTTATATATTTTTATTGTTAAAACAGTGTAATACAAAGAAAAAACTACATTAAATAACGACAGTATAATAAAACAAAAAATACTAAGCACATTTTTCTCTGTAAAAACCATATTGCAAATATCTATGAGCCGCGATGGCGCAGTGGTTAGAGTGCAGTACTGCAGGCTACTTCTGCTGATCACCAGCTGCCAGCAGTTTGGCAGATCGAATCTTACCAGGCTCAAGGTTGACTCAGCCTTCCATCCTTCTGAGGTGGGTAAAATGAGGACCCAGATTGTTGGGGGCAATATGCTGACTCTGTAAACCGCTTAGAGAGGGCTGTAAAGCCCTATGAAGCGGTAAGTGCTATTGCTATTGCTATCTAAATTTGCCTTTTTGCCTTTTTATAAAATTTGATTAGACTTGTGTAATGGACATGATAGATAGATAGATAGATAGATAGATAGATAGATAGATAGATAGATAGATGACAGACAGACAGACAGTAGTCAATTTTGCTCAATAATCAGTTTTTGTGTCCCAGCCAAAAATAATTTATAAGCAAAATTCCTCTTTTTCAGTGTTGAAAAAGATACAAACTTGTTTTTGTATCTGTCAACATATATTTTAATAAATTGTAATATTTTTCATTTGTTTTCTGCAATTATATCCATTAATTGGATTTCAGTTTGAATTTTATGTACATTTTTAAGTAATTGGATCTATTTTCTTTGAATAATTTTGATCAGTTTTACATAATCACCTCATAATAATAATTTTGTTTATTATTTGTGGAATATCTTTGATTTTTTTCCAAAAACTTTTACCATTGTTATACACTAATTCTTTGAAGCTTTGCATCCATATTATCATACAATCTTTGATTTGTTCCAACTCTATCCCATATTTCAATATGTCTTTCAGAATTTATGTATTTGTCCTCATTCATCCTTGGTTTTGTATAATTGTTTCAAATTCTATCACCTTTCTCAAGGTCCTGCTTTCTTTCTTGAAATCACTTTTTAATTTTTTAGCAATTTGCAAGATTCTTGTTGAATCTTTAGTCTGTTTCCTGAATCTGGATCCAATATGTTGACTTAAAAGCTTAAATGTGGGAAAAACTCTTTTTTAAGAATACATATGTTCTTGTTTGGGGAAAGGGAACATCAAATGTTGCAGAGAGAGAACTACGCAGAGAAGTTGAAGATTTAAAGCTCCGTCTACAGATGGCTGCTGATCATTACAAGGAAAAGTTTAAAGAATGCCAGAAGCTGCAAAAACAAGTCAATAAATTTATTAACCAGAATGTAAGTTATATTTTTATATAATCAATGTATTATTTTGGATGAAGCAGACAACAGAATGTGTATCTTTGGAAAAGTGAAGTTCACAGTTACTCCAAGTTGGGTAACCTAAGTTTCATGAATGTTTTACTACAAGCCTCTAAAATTTATTGGAAGTAAGTTGGCAATTTAATGGAACTAAGGCACAGTAGACAGAGTGTCATACCTATGCATGCAAAAATGCAGTAACCTACTCCATTTATATTTGCAACTTCTTGTTAATCCTTATCCAGAATGCTAACAGTTGTCTATTATAGTTTATCATTTATCTGAATGTTTTCTGAACTCTTGGATCACATCCTTAGTGCAGTGTCGGATAATACCTGAAAAAATGTAATTGCCTTTTAGAAAAGTGCAATATATTATTTACAAAGGAAGAAGAAAAATATACATTAGTATATTAGTAATAAGTATATTAGTAATTATGTATTAGAGAAGGTAATAATGGATAATTTTGTAATCTGTTCATTATGATTTGTCAGAATAAATTCTCATCAACTGAGCAAAAGTAATTATGTTAGAATTGATCTCTGTCTTCCCATAGCAGAATGAAAGGTTCAGTTATTATGGGAAAACAGCACATATATTCTCCATTACAACAGGAATTTCCTCCTCCTGTGACTTCTTTTTATATAGGCTAAATTCCTTATACTAATTCTCCTAGATAAATAGTGTAACTGTGATATCTGCAGTGAAACTCTAGTTTTTTTGCTTTTTTTTCTGTTACACTAGCTTTTATTGATCATAATTTCATCTGAATCTATGTACCTGAAAGAACAAATTGATCAATTTACAATACACTCTAAATTTATATGGCTACAAATGTAACATGATGGATGATTCTTAAGACTATCAAATTAAGCTTGCTAGGCTAAATTTTGTGATGCATTAAGATGGCCTACTTTATTAAATATTTCAACAGCTATTTGTAATTTGATGCATATTATTTCTCCTTTAACGTCCCCTTTAGTCATTTACCAAGGCAGTCCTCTGAGAAATAGGTTTAGAATTTCTGCAAAATAGGAGGAAACATTATTTTAAGCACGTGAGTGATAAATATAAATTAGCTGAAGGATTATATTTGAACAAAAGAATTATCATTGGCTAAGGGAAAGAAATTAGACTAAGTTTGTATTTCCATTTTGTTCTACTGATAGGAAGATAATCACACCCCAGCTGCTGAATTTTTATACTGATCTGTTCAATATCTGCAATGCCCTGCTATACTTTAATTTTTAGTTTATCTTTTTTCAAATTTAATTATAACCACTTAAATGTTACAGTATATAAGTAAAGCATCCCCTTTGTGATGGTCTTTCCATCACTAAAAAGCAATAAAATTCAGAGTGAATATAGATAGTCCTCAACTTACGACCGCAACTGAGCTCAAAATTTCTTTTAAGTGAGACATTTGTTAAATGAGTTTTGCCCCATTTTACAACCTTTCTTGCCTCAGTTGTTAAGTGAACCACTGCAGTTGATAAGTTACTAACTCAGCTGTTAAGTGACTCTGGCTACCCCATTGATTTTGCTTGTCAAAAGGTTGCAAAAATTGATCACATGATCCTGGGACACCGCAATGGTCATAAATATGAATCAATTGTCAAGCATCTGAATTTTGATCACATGATCATGGGGATGCTGCAAAGGTCGTAACTCTGAAAATGGTCATAAGTCACCTTTTTCAGTGCCATTGTAACTTTGGACGGTCACTAAATGAACTGTTTTAAGTTGAGTATTAATGTATAATTTTCTGTGTATGTTAACATTTAGTATTTCAAAATACATTTCTATCTGGCTTTGATTTTCAAATAAGTATGAGTTTGAGGTATGTATTCAAATACTTTTAAATAATAGATTTATAATACTTAAGGTCACTGTGCTTATCATACGCAAGAGTCACATTTAGGTTATTTTGCCTAAAATGAGTAGTGAGTTGTGATAAAATGGTGGGTTATAGAGGTGTTGGAATATTACTTAAAATCATAGTCTGAAGATTGGAGCCACCTGCAGTATCCTGTGGTCACATGATCGCAATTTACTAAGGGTTTTTTTGCTGGAATCTGCCTTTGCTTTTGGTTTCTGGAAAAAACTGCCTCAAAGCGAACAAATTTGCTTAACAACTGCTGTAAAAAAAGTCATAAGATCAGCTCCAGTCACATGTGACCCGTTTTATAATTATTACAACTTGTGGGCTCAATTACAGTCATAGGTCGAGGACCATCTATATTCCATTTTTTTAAATAAAGTATTTAAAGGTGCATCCATCTCCCTATTAGCATCCATGTCCCTTGATCTTCTACAAAGAATTCACTACAATCTTTTACATCACAGCCGTGCTTCAGAGTAAAAAGGGTAGAATCACAGATACTGTTAGATGTCTAGAATATGTCAAGTTATATAGCATTGTATTAAGGTTTCCCTTTTTGCTGAGGTATTTAGATAAAGTTTCTTAGGACAAAGTTTTGATTTTGCTTAATTGATTTTGTATCTGAAGGATTATTTTTATTATATTTGTTTGAAGAACTTGCCGTAGAATCCTTTTAATGAAAGAAATGTTTTAAATAAAATCTTTTTCATAAAGAAAACTTCAGGGGATCAACTGAATTTGACAGATGGCTCAAAAAATGAAACTTCTACAATCGAAGCTGGTGATAAAACGTTGCCCGCATCTCCAGGTATCAGCTCCTTCTGTGCTCCCTTAGAAAAATAAAGCTGAAATCTAAAAATCCCCCAAACCATATATAGCACGTATTTCTCTTCCATTAGTAACTCTTGGAAAACTTAAAATCAGAGTGTTCTCGGGGCTAATATTGGCATAGAATGCAAATCTAAATGAATTAATTACAAACCTTTTTTTAAGCATGGAAATAGCTTTGTCAAATGCACATAGGGCTATCTTCATCATAAAACAGCCTAGGAATTTCATGTTTTGATTTAGTCAGAGTTTTTTTTTTAAATGCAAAAACTTCATCTGTGTAGCAACTCTTTCTATTGATTCCAGAGGATGAGGAGAGTACTTATCCCTAGTCTATGATTTAGTTAAACATGAAAACATATATGTATATGTGTACACACACACACACACACACACACACACACACAAAATCAACCTTACTGTTTATAACTAGCATTTCTTAGCGTTTTTGTAACAGAAAGCAGTAATTTTCTATTAATGGTGAAAAGTGTAATGGAATGCTCCTCTTCCTTTTTCTGATAGGCAAGATCAGAACTTATATCCTCACTTGTAAGGAGGCAATCACTTCCCAGTTCCAAATTGCACTTAGCTATGGTTTGCAAGTCTTTGTCTAAGCTCCCCTTGTGGCTTTTTTCTCTGGTTCCTTTTTTTAGAAGATTACTAGTCATTTGCTATAGTTGGGAAATGATGAGAGCTCAGCTCTTTTTATCTGTGCTGCTACAAAACCAGATCTAAGGAGTTTGGGAGGATCATGAGGTGAAATAGTTTATGGCGGGCTATTTCTGTCTTTTTAGGCACTCTGGCTCCAGTTATACCTGGTAGAATGCCAGGCATTCTCTTTCAGCCATGATTGAGTCCCTCTCTGCTCTTTTGGGCACCAGACAGGACAGAATCTAGAATCAAGATTAGGGGCATTTTTCCTCCACTGACTGCAATTGATGGTATAGCAGTCAATTCAGAGCTCAATACTGGATCTCCCACATCATTCTGTTCCAGACTGCCTGTGCTGCGTAGATCCAATCTTTAGCCTTGAAGAATGGTGACAAACTTAAATTGCATCCCTGCTCATATATTTTTTTAAAAACAAACATTGGCAAGAATCATAGTTTTATTTTTCAGAGCTATACTGCTCTTTTTTTAGTTTTTGTTTTTGGTAATGATTAAAAATGCTGTCACAAAGAAGGCAAGTGAAAACACTGCCTATTGTTTTACACCTCACAGTTCTTCTTTCCCAGTCTTATCTGGGGAGGCTATCAGTTATCATTTCAGTTATCTTTCCAGAAAAGGATGGGGAATGGATTGGGGAATTCTCCTGTTTGCACAATCAAGCTGTTTTGTAATTCGCTTTTAGGTCAAGTGTTCTTATTCCCTGTTCCTTTTGATGGGAAAAGAGGGGATTATTTGTTCTCTCTTACCACCTTCTGGTTCAACCTGCTTTAATAATTTTCTAATCATGGGGCTGGGGGGGAGGGGAAAGGATCAGTCTTCCAAAAAATGCTGATTTACCTTCAGCTTTAAACATGCTTTTGCTGCCTTTACCAAAAATCAGTAAATATAAATATCTGGTACCCTTGAATATGTTGTCATCAGAATGTAAACAGACTTCATTTTCATTAGAATTATTCATTCAAAACTATATTTTTCCTCAATATATGCAGTTAGCATCATTTCATCTGATACAGTTTTGGAGTTTTCAGAAAAGGAACAAGATCATGAAAAGAATAAGGACATTTCTGACAGAACAGTGAAATTTATGAAATGCAAACCGATGCTGTCAGTAAGTAAAACAGAAAAAAACTAGGGAGTCATCATAGAAAACCTCAGTGTTTTTAATATGTTTATGTCCACATTTGGCTTGATGTATTAGAAAAGTTCTTGTAAGTTAATATCTCTTTATAATTCATTTAAGAGTCAATCAGAACTGAGACCTGGGCTACAGATAGCAAAATATATTTATGACATAACTATTTATGACATTTATTCTTTTGGTGAGGAAAGCCTGCACTTTCATATCTATGGTTACTCAGAAATAAATCCTGCTTTATTCATATATTGTTGTTAAATATTCATAAATTTGCATTATCTAGGTCACTTATATGATAGGACTGCATAGTATTGCCCTGTCTAAGGCTATTTTTATTCAGTTGTATAAAAATAATTTTAAAACAATTGCTGGAAGCTCTGAATGTGTACCTTTTTTTTTCCATGTACAGGTTTGCTAATATCAAAAGGGATGAAAAATAAACTTCCAAAGAAATAGGATTATAAATTATGTGTCTGGGCTTTTCTTGAAGGGAATGAATTATTTAATTCAATGAACATGGCTAGTATCAAATAATATTCTGAAGATGATTTGCTCATAGTCTTCTTTGATTTTACTACCGGTAGCACTTAATAATATTTCATAACTGATTATACTGCATATTGAAATTCAGGGCAATTGATTTCTGTTTCTGGATATAAGGTGCACTTGATAGTTGCAAAACTTTATGGAGTGTGTTTGCAGTGATCCAAAACCCAAAATGAAACTACTTGGCAGAAAAAGAATTGCGCATTTGTGTAGAAGACTACTAAACACTTTGAAGAGTATTCATTGTTTTATTCTTTAGCTAAAATGTAAAATTATGTATGATTAGAGGCAATTAATAAACAACTCAGTTTTTAGATGGTCAGTTAAAAAAACCCTGGCCAAAATAATCTGTGGGTTTCTCAAACCTTGATGATTTATAATTTTTCCTTAGGATGAGAAATTGAAATGTACGATGTATGCTGATGAACTGGCCAAATTGGAACTGAAATGGAAGGAGCAAGTGAAAATTAGTGAGAGTGTGAAGCAACAACTAGCTGTGGTGAAAGACCAGTATCTAGTAAGCCTAACCCTTATTTGAACAATTATTTAATATGGTTATACAATCTTCTAATTAAAATCACTTTGCAAGGGAAATTAGAGTTGGTGATTAACAGAAGTGTTTACAGGTACAACCATTTGTTTAATGACTAAATTACAGTGGTGCTGAAAAAAAGTGATTTATGACTTGGACTTGAACTTATGAACATTCCACAATCACATGATCAAAATTTGGGTAGTGGTAGCCAGCATGTATTTATGACAGTTGCAGGATCCTGAGGTCACATGATTGCCATTTGCAACTTTCCCAGGGGACTTCCAGCAAGCAAAGTCAATGGGAGGAGCCAGATTCACTTAACCACATGATTCACTTAACAACTGTGTTGCTTGGCAATGGAAGTTCCAGTTCCTATTGTGGTTGTAAATCAAAGACTACCTGTACTCACTTTATAGAATCATTGAAGCCAAATTTCTGCGATAGAACGATTATCACTGAACATGTCACCTCTTTGTTTCTCTACTGCCTTCAGTGATGCTGAATGATTTATTTGCCTGGCTTTGGGACTATTATGACAGAGAGCTAGCTCTTCTGAACATGAGTTTCAGCATGTCATTTATTACACAAGAAAGACCATTGTTTTTGTCCACTGTAGCCTAACTTGAAAAGTGCTAATTGTTTTCCACACCATAAGTGACTGCAGAAGCTCTTGTTTTGTAATGAAAGAAAAGTAAGTATTGTAGGAGAGAACAGTCTTTAGTACAGCCCTAAAATTACATTTCTAAGTTTCTGTTTTTGTTATATTAAAAAATTCTAATAGGGAATAGTTATGTTAGCAACTTAATTCAGTAAATTAAAATTTTTAATTGACTGGGAATTTTTTGTTTTGCCCTCATCCCATTGCTTCATGTTCTTCATGTCCTCACCCCAATGTGGTACTTCAAAGACTAGTATTACATCCTACTTTATAAAACATGCATATCAGCGAAATACTTAACATGCTAAATCAGCTTTTTATTTTTGACAAATGAAAGCAGAGTCCAGCTTAAAGGTTACAGTGCGAAGTCAGATTTCTCATTTATGGATTGCAATTTTTTTGCCTTGCCTTAATACTTAAGAAAGTTTTGGAAACCTTAAAAACTCAACAAAACATAAGTACGAAAACCAAGTACAGTCAATATAAGGAACTGGGTAGAACAAATAAATAATGATGTGATATTTCCAACACCCATATCTTATAAATTATGACAATAATACAGGTTCTTTATATTAAGTATCTGACCCTGAACATATATATGGAGAACTGTCTTTTAGTCAGTTCTTAGAGAGCATATCTTATAAATTATGACAATAATACAGGTTCTTTATATTAAGTATCTGACCCTGAACATATATATGGAGAACTGTCTTTTAGTCACTAACATTATTTTAATTCGTGTTTTAAATAGATGCAGTTGGCTGAAAAAGACAGACAGATAGATGAATTGACATCTCATCTGGGAGCCCTCAGCAATGAGAAGGTACTGATTTAATATCAGTGAACTACTGATAATATATATGTGTCATGTGGCACTTGGAACTATTTCAGTACAAAAAGCTGCGTAAGAACCAGAATATGAATACTGTAGTAGTTAGAAGAAGAAAAATTATCTTGGGATATAATTAAATGTGAGTTTATAACATAGTGCAGCAGAACCTTGGTACTCAACTTCTTCAGAACTCATAAAATTCGATAATTTGATGTGAAAATGTCCTGGTACTCGTTGCTTGTTTGACTTGACACGGTGCAATAGGAAAAGGGGGATGGCCACGGAGAAAGGACAGGAAGGAGAAAAGACAGGAAGTCAGCCATGTCGGGAAGGTCTCTGATGTAGGAAAAGGGACAGACATGAAGTCCAACCTGGCCGGAAAAGGGGTGATGTGGTAAGTCATGTGGCACTCATCGCTTTTAGTATTCATTGCACCTTCTGGAACCAATTAGCAACGAGTACCGAGGTACCACTATCATGGAAGCTTTAAACTGTTAGATACCTTGTTTGTAAAGCTTACAAGAACATAGGGCAGTAGATTTGTATGATAACTGCCGTGAGCCGCAGTGGTTAGAGTGCAGTACTGCAGGCTACTTCTGCTGATCACCGGCTGCCAGCAGTTTGGCAGATCGAATCTCACCAGGCTCAAGGTTGACTCAGACTTCCATCCTTCCGAGGTCGGTAAAATGAGGACCCCAATTGTTGGGGCTGACTCTGCAAACCGCTTAGAAAGGGCTGTAAAGCACTATGAAGCGGTATAGAAGTCTAAGTACTATTGCTATAACCAAAGAAATTCGGAAATGTGTATCTTAACTAGAGTATCCCAGCCATGATGATAGTGATGATGATGATTTTAGGGTGGCAACAGATTGTTTCTGTATAAAAAAAAAAAAAGAAAGAAATAATTTGCACAGTTCCCTGCCATGTCATTATCATACCAACCATTAAGCAGCTCTTTTCCCCCAGCCTCAAGACATGTGGGTATGTCATCTCTGGAAATATATTTGTATTTTTTCAGGGTGTGAGAATTAAGATATATTATAATATAATCCTAACTAGCCATGTTAGTTTTAGAAAAGATTTTATTTTATCAAATTTAGAAATTGTTTAGGTAAATATTTAGATAAAACAAAGGTATTCATTTAAGTTTTAGTTCAGAAAGTTTTAAGAATTAAAACATTCAATATTAAACTAACAAATGCATCAGAAATTTTACATAAATTTAACTTTTATTACTGTTTAGTTATGTTATACTCTTTGGTATAACGTAATTCAGATTACTTAAGAAGAAACGAGACAGTATCAAGCTAGACATTTATAGTACTGCAAATATGAAGATTTAAAAAATATCTTTATAGATAATGGAAAAAGAGAAAGCTAAATAAAGCAGCCTTAAAAGACTGTTTTGTTCCTTGTATCATAGCATTATTTTTCAACCATTCTTTAGAAACCTGGAAGGAGACCAGAAAATCAAACAGAAAGGATCAAGGAAGGACAGATTTCTCAGCAGGCACTACATTTTCTCAATCCAGATCTTAATTCTGAAGATAAGGGGCAGATTCCTGCTACATTACCTAGTGTGCCACTTCTGCACTATGGAAATCCCTACACAAGCCAGGAAACTAGAGGTTTGAGGATTCAGTTTTTGTCAATTAGTTGTACTAGGAAAAATTCCTTTGGAAGCATATCACAGGTTCTCAAAGCAACTTAATTAATTTGTAGTCGTTAATAAAAGTGGCTATTACTTTCAAGCATTTTAACTAAAGATAAAGGTCTTTTGGAATCTGACCTTTCAGAAAAGGCTTCATTGTATATAATCTGGTGTTCATCCCCTAATTATGATTTCAGATGGAGCAGATAGTGCTTTTTATCCTGATGACATCCAAAGGCCACCTATGAGAACAGCCTCTTGGGACCTTGAAGATAATGTGGTATGCAGCCAGCCTGCTCGTAATTTCAGTCGCCCTGAGGGTTTAGAAGATCTTGAGGATAATAACGTAAGTTTGAAGTTAAAATAACATTTATGTTTCTTATATTTAAGTTATGTCTCCATCTCCCTCCCAAGCATATCTGAATATTTCTCTGAAAGTTTCCAGTTTAAATGAGATGAACATAATATCTCGCTTTAGAAGGTTCATTAAAGTCAGTGGCATCTATTTATCATTGTGTAAGTCAGTTGTAGCATTTATTCAAAGATATCAAAATTGGTTTTATCTTTGCTAGTCAGTGCTGTTAATGACTATGTTGTTTCAATGATTAAAGTGATCAAAAACATGGCCAAAGCACTAATTTCCACACGCAGTTCCAAAATTGGAAATTTTTAAACTCTAGCTGGCCTGGGGGGTTATGTTAAGAATTACCTTAATTGGAATACTGTACAGAAATCTATATTTTGAATTCAAAAGAATGTAATGGTGTTTGTATATCAAGAGAAGTGTTTCTGATAGAGTAACATTTAACAAATGTTAAACATTTAACAAATGTTCACCACACATGAACAAAATTCAGATCAGGATTTTATTTCAGTATTTCTGAATAAAGAAGATTACCAGTAACATAAACATACTAATTTCTACAAATGCCTATTTCACATGAAGACAGTTGCTAGCTCAAATAAAATGGATAATAAAGCTGTAAAATAGATAACTATTATTTTGTGGTCTTTTAGAATCCCTTGAATATGAATTATTTTTTTTAAGAAGTCCTTTACTGTGGCAAATATTGTGATATCATGACCTGTTAGCCCAGTTTGCCACATTTAATTGCTATTAACCTTTTGAGAAACTGATCAGTGTTCAGACAGCATAATTTTAGCCTTGGTGCTCAGTACTATTAATGAAGAAAACTTTATCTCCTCTTCTTGCCTTTTGCCCTCTGAGTCCATTACTGGGAATAATTATGGAAACTCTCAGAACTTTTTTGGCCTATTTAACATCTTGAATGTAAGCGTAGTGTACCTGCCTACCTTTATTTCACATTTTGCATATTTAATGTGACTATTCTTGGCATAGATACTACTGTACGGTGACAGGTTTTTCTTCTCTCTAGATGTCTGCTGCAGTTTAATTAGGAGAGTGTTCTTTCTAATCTATGTGCTTTACCCTTTTGCAAACCCAAGAGGAACAGAGCTTAAATCTTGTGCTCATTTGCTGACATAGCTTAGTTTTTGTAATGAGGCAGAAGGATCCTAATGTGCTCAAATGAGAGCTAACTTTGGGCAAGTGTATGTCTGTTCTCAGAAATGGTTCTTGTCTTACATCAAATAGAAGTTTTAACATATTATAATATGGCTTTTCAACTTGTCAATAGAAAAAGGAATTAACTGGCTAGGCAAAGATATTTAGCAGAAAAAATAGGATGCTAACTATTTTGTACTGGTATAGGAATCTGACAAACACCAATATAACACAGCTGATTAAGTAATATTCCTTTAAAATAAGCAAAAAAGCCTTTTTATGTGTATGACACCTGGTAGAAGGATTAAAAATATCAATAAAGCTGTTCATTATTTTCCTTAATAAAAAAAAGGAATGCTTTAGTGTAATACTGACTTCTGTTATGTTAGCCATGAAATAATTTTATTCCTAATCCTAATTGAATTTTTATGTGATATGCTTTGACCCTGTGCTGCCAACTGCTTAGTAGTTTGAAGGGCCTTTTCAAGCAGAGTTTATTTCAGAGATAAAAAATAAATTAGGTGCACCTATATACCTTTCTTACATGGACTTAAATATGGCTACAATTATAATCTTTTAAATAAAACATAAGGAACTTTGAACTAATGAATACATGTTGTATTCATGTTCCTGTTGTAATAGATGAATAGTTGAGAGCATGTATAAATTTTCTGCCTTGGTGTATATTTTTCTCGTTCTTTTTGCTACTACTGTAATTCTGTAAATTATTTTGTTGTTAAATGAATGTTTGTAAACATTCATGTAGTCCTGAGGCATTTCCAGATTGTTGTTGAGTGGTAACTTCCACTATTCATCACCATTGGTGATCCTAATTGGAACTGCAGGGAGTTTTGATTTATTAGTTCATGAATGCCTTTGATCATCTTCATTATCTGAAAATCATATCATAAAATATTTCAGAATGATATCTGTTTGAAAGTGTCTAATCATTGACAGTTGGAATGCAGCTTGGATATGTGTGCCCATTCGATGTTGCTGGATACATTTACATTCAGGATAAATTTCTGAAATACGAAATTATTTGGAATAAACCGTAATCCCCAATAGTCACTGTTGGACTAACCATGCTAATCAACTCTACTTCTGGCTGCTTGTGTGTCTTTAATGCTGCTAGCATGATTACCAGCGACAAAAATGAAGAGGGGAATTATTAAAATTAAATAGTGTGGGCAGTAGCTCTCACTGCAGGATGATGGTAAATTGTATCATTGCAAATTGGATCTGTTTACAGTAGTGACACACTCAAATTTGTAAAGAAACTTTATAAATCAGTAACTTGTCCATATCTTTTGTATTTATTTCATATGTTGCTCTAGCATATTCCTTGTTTAATATAGCTGTTCATAAAATGGAGGCTTGCTTTGTATTATGATAAACTGCATTTTATTTTGAGGGGCTATGCAGGAATGTAGTCCTGAGGCATTTGTGTTAAAGTTGCTAATCAAAGTATTAGTCTTTCTATTGAAACGGTGTTTTGCAATGCAGGGTGTTCTCTTCATTTCTAAAAGAGAAGGGGTGGGTTTGCAAGTGGTTCCCATCATAGCTTCCTCAGCAGCCCTTTGCCAAGTTTTAATGGTATTGCAAGAAAACGTACAACTTACATCCTCAGCAGGTCCTTTAAGAGACTTTCGCTCTTCTGCATCACATTCAATAAAATCAAACACCTTCCTTTGCAGGTTGATGAAGCAAGTGCACCTTCAGCTCCAGAGCCATCAGATCTGCACTTACATGAACGTGGGACAGGCTTTTGTTTTGATTCCAGGTAAGGTACTAATGCCAAAGCTGTGTTTTCAAATTAACACCAGACTTCTTGCCAGCTTTCACTGTTATACTTTATGTGATTGTGTGATCATTTACTGTGGACAAAAATGAGTGAAATTTCACTGGAGTAGCTTAAGTCCCAGGTCTTGAACTCTAAGAAGAGTTGAATTTCAATTTTTACAGTTGGAAAAATAAATCATTTTCCATTCATTTTCCAAAATTGGAATTATGATAAAAATATTGGGTCCTTTGAATATAAAAACAAAGGTTTCCCTTGTCCAGTCGTTTACAGCTCTAGGGCGGTGCTCATCTCATCTTAGTTGAGAGAGCCAGCTTTGTTTGAAGACATTTTCCATAGTCGTGTGACGTGACTATATGCTGGGACACTTTTACCTTCCCACAAAATAGCAATAGCAATAGCACTTAGATTTATATACCGCTTCATAGTGCTTTACAGCCCTCTCTAAGCGGTTTACAGAGTCAGCATATTGCCCCCAACAATCTGGGTCCTCATTTTACCCACCTCGGAAGGATGGAAGGCTGAGTCAACCTTGAGCCGGTGAGATTTGAACTGCCGAACTGCTGGCAGCCGGTGATCAGCAGAAGTAGCCTGCAGTACTGCACTCTAACCACTGCGCCACCGCGCAGTGGTACCTATTTATCTATTCATATTTGCATGCTTTCAAACTGCTAACTGGGTAATAACTGTGGCAGGTAATGGGAGCTCCCCCCCCCCATTGAGGAATGCTTGGATCTTGAACCTGGACTGGACTGGACTAGGCTTTCCAGCTGACAAGCTCAGCATCTTTAACTGCTGAGCCATCACTTCCTTCCTTTGAATATATGCTGCTGTTCCTGCATCTCCCTATTCTTAATATCTGTTTTATAATTCTTTATACAAAATAAATTTCACTTTAGTATCCCTCTTGTTTTCATTTCATGCTTCATCTATCACTTTATTTCCTCATTCTTTATCATGCTCATAGATGTAAGTGGCCTGAATAATGCCAGTGTTTTCAAGAATTTGAAGTATACCTTATACAAAGGCTTCATTCTAATCAGTGATTGAAAACTATATAATTTAAAGATGTTGAATGCACTGAGTGAACTTTGCAGCTTTCTATTTTGATAGAGAATTCTCATCAGTTAAAATGATTAATGAATTAAACTTTAATTAGACTTCCTAGACTTTCTCTATGGTAGGTAAAGGAATAGTATAATTAGACTAAGGTGGAGACATGGTATCCTGAAAAGCTTTTAGATTGCAACATCTATACCTTATGACTGTTGATTAGGATAGCTGGTGTATAAGAATACTTAAAGGATATTGGTGCATGACAAGATTTACTAGCTTTCCCCAACTTGGGTACTTTTCCAGCTATGATTTCCCAAATTCTTAGTAATGTCTGTCCTTCTTTGAGGAAATATGGAAGTTGAAGTCTATCTTGGAGGATCCTGAGGTTAGGGAAGATTATGCTACACAGTGGATAAATATTAGGAACAGGTACTTCGATTAAATAGAAAACCCCTTTATGTCCAATGGCATGGAAACACTAATTAGTCTTGGTAGTGCAGTGGTAATACTGCAGTATTGCAGGATGATTCTGCCCACAGCAGGAGTTCAATCCTGATCGGCTCAAGGTTACCTCAGCCTTTCATCCTTCTGAGGTCAGTAAAATGAGGACCCAGATTGTTGAGGGCAATATGCTGACATTTGTAAGCTACTCAGAGATTGCTGTATATAAATGTACAGCAGTTAGTGGTATATAACTGCTGTGGAGTGGAATATAATTCTTAAAACTATTACTATTGCTGGTTATGTCTGTTCACTTAGATAATAGCAATGACAAAGATAATACTGTTGGAGATTAAATACTGGTCTCAAGTTCACTGTTATCTTCAATTCTTTCTCTTTTTATTCCAAGTTTTGTGCCCATCAAGAAATGTCCACTCTGTGAAGTGATGTTTCCTCCTAACTACGATCAAAGCAAGTTTGAAGAACATGTTGAAAGTCACTGGAAGGTGTGTCCAATGTGCCGTGAACAGTTTCCTCCTGATTTTGACCAGCAAACCTTTGAAAACCATGTTCAAACACACTTTGATCATAATGTTTTAAATTTTGATTAGGTTTGGGTATCATTATGCATTATAACAGGTGAAGGTTGTTTATGGTATCTCAGACAAGGGAATGCTTCATGAATGATGTAAGCTTAGAAAATTAGTGACCAGCATTGCAGTTGATTAGAATAAATCTTTGGCCTATTCCTCAATCTAGCATATAGCCAAATATGTTGTATCTGTCAATATTTATTCCTTGGCTAACAATTCATAAACACATAGAAAATTTGCAGACTTGTGTCCAGAGTTCAATTTGTGGTGGGATGACAGTTTTCCTCTTGCTTGTTCTAACATATTAAAGTTCATTTCTTAATAAAATGATGTTTTTCAATAATTTTATGTATATCTTTCTGCAACGTGGGTTTTCATCTGTTGCAAAAATATAGTTGTGTTGTGATTAAATGTTTTGCAGAAAAGCCTTACAATAATATTCACCTTTATCATTATTATTCCAATTTTAAAATGTCCAATATACTACTAAAACTATGAAAATTACTGCATTTAGAGCTATTAATAAATGTGTAATAAAATTATGACCTTTTTGTTACTTAGTAAATTTTCAATGTTTAAAATCCTTCAACAGACATTCAAAGCTGTGTTCATACAATCAATATTTTTAGTATTTTATGCTTAACACATTTCCCCCTTAAATTTGTTGAATGTTTGTATATATCTAAACCACTACCAGTATATTTTTAAGAGTTGCAGAAATCTTAAATAATTTGATCTTTTTGGATAAAAACATTAACTTTTCATGTTTTATGCAAATTAAAGGAAAAAGTAAACCATGTGTGATTTCATTTAATCTCCTTATATTTTTCAAACCTGTATCAAATCTTGCTTGAGTCTTCTAGGAAATGTTTTGTAAACAATTGCAGATGAAAAAATTGCCACAATCACTCTTTAATAGAATAAAATTATCTTTCACTTAATCATATTTGGACATCCTTTCATAGTCAATTTATTTTTACCAAGCCAATGTCATAGATTTTGAGTTATTCTTACTGATACATTTCTACCCTACAAATTGTTTTTCTGAGAGGTGTTTTTTTAAAAAAAAAATTACCTTCCATATCAGTTATGAGTTATGGATTGCCATCTTTTTCCTCCTATTTAGGGGATTAAGTGTAGATAATAGTGAGAATATTCATATTTGTTGACTGCTTTTGCTCTAATTGGTTATTATTGGAGATGTGCTCAGCCAGATTTAAGGTTTGGCATCAGCTGAGACCCCAGTATAGGGGAGGGGGGATGGCACAGCCTTTACAGCCCTTGCTTTCCACGTTTCTGGTTATGGGACCACCTTTCTGAAGCTGGGATCAATTGGGAATGTTGCTACTGCATCAGCTTCTCTGCCTGAGCTGCTAGAGGCCATCTTGGGACTGGCGGCAATGTTCCCCAGACTTATGGTTCTGGGGGACTTCAACTTGCCATCCCTGAGTGTGATCTCAGAAGTGGTCCAGGAGTTCATGGCCTCCACGGCAGCCATAAGCCTATCCTAAATAACCTTGGGACTGACTTGAGACAGTGGTCATTCACCAGATAGGGTTTTCTTGTCGGAACAATGGCAACATGATCTGGTAGGAGAATCTAACACCATCATCCCTGTCATGAGATTGTCTTATGCAACCCACTCTGCAAGGAGGCCTGGTCCATCCCCAGTGACTGATGGAACTCATTGGGTTTCAGAGGGAACTGGAATACATCCTGAAAGTTTTGTTTCATGGCCTGCCAAAGCCTTGGTAACCTCCTGGAATCAAAGTGCCGCCAGGACTCTGGATAGGATCACACTCGTGGCCTCTCTTGAACCATCGTTCTCACTCTCCCTGTGGTTTATGGAGGAGTTGTGGGTACTGAAAAGTATTAAGAGACTCCTACAGCACCACTGGAGGAAAATGAAGGATGACTCTGATCACACACGACTCAGAGCCGCTGTTAAGGTCCTTCTCGTGGTGATAAGAGTGATGAAACAGCATAATTTCTCCATCTTTATTGAGTCCACAGAACGTCACCCCACAGCCATGATCCTGAAGGGTCAACGGGTCCCTTCTGGGACGGGAGCTCAGTTGAACATCTTCAGGACTGCACAGAGGAATGTGTTCAGTATCTAACAGAAAAAGTCACTTGGATTTGTTTCCACTTGAAACACATGAAGGGTGCAGGTCTGTATGAGATGCTTGGGAACGATCTTTCCCATAATCTAGGAACAGTTTGATCCTGTTGGACCTGATGAAGTGGACAGATTCCTTGAAACTGTCAGTTTCAATTAGATCCTTGTCCCACCTGGTTGGTAAAAATCTCCAGGACTAGCACATAGAT
This sequence comes from Thermophis baileyi, assembly GCA_003457575.1. Classification (NCBI taxonomy): domain Eukaryota; kingdom Metazoa; phylum Chordata; class Lepidosauria; order Squamata; family Dipsadidae; genus Thermophis; species Thermophis baileyi. Next base: position 2,353,337 of record QLTV01000448.1, read on the forward strand.
TCAAGCAGTGATAAATTCCTCACTGCAGGAGGGGATATTACCAGAGCCTTTTAAGGAGGCCCTGGTTCGTTCCCTCCTTAAAAAAACCATCACTTGATCCCATCTGGACAACTTTTGTCCAGTGCCTAACTTTCCTTATTAGAGAAGGTGGTTGCTTGGCAGCTTCATATGGTCTTGGATGAAACATTATCTGGACTGCTTCCTGTCAGAATTCAGGCCGTTATGGGACAGAAATGTCATTGGTCGCACTTGTTGATGATCTCTGGCAAGAGTAGGGTAAAGATAATGCAAACATCTTTGCTCTCCTTAATCTCATAGCAGACTTCGGTACCATCAATCATGGTATCTTTTTGGGCCAGCTGCAGTGTTTGGGACTAGGTGACACAGTTTTGCACTGGTTTGGCTCTTTACTCCAAGGCTGGTCCCAATTGATGTTGATAGAGAGGTCCAACCCACGGCCACTTCTTTGTGCATGCCACATAGCTTGGTGTTCTTCCCACCTCTTTTTAACATCTACCTGAAGCTGCTGGTTGAGATCATTTGCCACCAAGGGTTTAGAATCATGTTGATGATACTCTGCTTTATATTTCCAGGGTGATCTTGCAATGCCGGGAGGCTGTGGGGACCTGGATGGGGCAATAGGCTTTGGCTGAACCCTGACAAGACCAAATGGCTTTGAGTGCATGGAGTTTTAAGATATGGGATTTTAACTTAGTTCTGGACAGAGTTGCATTACTCTACTCTAGATCCAATCCGCAACTTGAGGTTTCTCCTAGAATCATGACTCTTGCTCAAAGAGCAGCTGGCAGTCATGATTAGGCAAGCCTTTGCACTTCTGGTTGTACCCCAGTTGTGGCCTTTCCTGGATTGGGAGTCTCTGTGCTCAGTCATTCAAGCCCAGGTCATCTTCTGTCTGGACTAGTGCAATGCACTCTATGTGGAGCTACCTTTGAAGAGCATTCAGAAGCTTCAACTGTTGTAGAGTGTGGAAATATGGCCAGTTCTTGGGGCACCTGGGCAGGGGTGAAATCCAGCAGGTTCTGACAGGTTCTGGAGAACCGGCAGCGAAAATTTTGAGTAGTTCGGAGAACCGGTAGTGGAAATTTTAAGTAGTTTGGAGAACCGGTAAATACCACCTCTGGCTGGCCCCAGAGTGGGGTGGGAATGGAGATTTTGCAGTATCCTTCCCCCAGGAGTGGGGAAGGAATGGGGATTTTGCAGTATCCTTCCCCTGGAGTGGGGTGGGAATGGAGATTTTGCAGTATCCTTCCCCTGCCACGCCCACCAAGCCACGCCCACTACGCCACACCACGGCCACCAAGCCATGCCCAGAGAACCGGTAGTAAAACAATTTGGATTTCACCACTGCACCTGTCCATGTTACACTATTGCTCCATGAGCTGCACTGGCTGCCAGTTTGTTTCCAGGTGCAATTCAAAGTGTTGGTTATTACCTTTAAATCCCTGCATGGTATGGGTCCAGGTTATTTGAGGAACCATCTCACCCCACTGGGATTGGCCCTCCCCCCTGTATCGGCAGAGAAAGCATGCTGCAGGTGCTGTCATTCAAGTAATTATGGCTGGCGGTGTCCAGAAGAAGCACATTCTCTACCATGGCTTCTGCTGTTTGGAACAACTTACCCCTTCATGTGAGATTGGCTCCCATTCTTCCAACCTTCTGTAAAGGCCTGAAGACCTGCCAGATGGTTTGAGGCCCCAACGGGGGAGCATCACACTGGTGATGGTTAATGAATTAAGAGGCAATCCCCTCTCCCCTCCTGCACATCCTTTTAACTATAGTTCTATTTTTTATTGTAATTTTGGTTTTTATTGTTAGAAATATTTTTAATGCTTTTAATGCTGTAAACTGTCCAGAACAAGAAAGAAACAAGAAAGAAGGGAAAGAGAAAGAGAAAGAGAGAAAGAGAAAGAAAAAGAAAGAAAAAGATAGATCACTGGTTTTAGTGGCAAGGAAATCTATTGCCTTTTAAAGGTTTTAAAATACACATTGCTATAAGGTAATCATGAACAGACGGTGAATATATAATCTCTTAAAATATTCCCTTGAAACTGTGTTTTTCCAAGTTTTCCGAAAAAATTATCTTCAGTTGAGAATAAACTATTCTATTGGATTCCAATGGAATCCTGTTATATTTATAAATTATATAATATATATTTATATTTATATAAAGTTATATTTATAAATTATATAACTCCCTATTTTCATAGTATATTATTGTAAAAATTCACATGTGCTATATTCTATTTATTTCCTGCTCTCACCATTTTCTGAGTATTGTTAAGTAAATTGAGAACATTTTATTGTGTGCCTTGGTAATATATAGCATCTTTACAGTGCAAAGCAATCAAAGATAATGAAACAACATTCAATTTTATTTTGGGTCAGAGGCAATTTATTAAATGTGATTTGATTAACATTTGTAAGCAGCTTTTATGGAAAGAAATTTCAATACATTTTATGGTGCTTAGTTCTAAAACAAACTTTGTGTGACTTCCAAACTTAATGAACCTTGTCCCCAGCAAAATATAAGAAAATATAATTTAAAGCACATTTTCACAGACACAGTACAATACATTCACTATACACAGTATAACAAAATAGTCCCATTTCCGTCTGTTTAATACTGCCACAATGACTATGTAGATAGTAATGGATTGTAATAGTGGAAAGAATTGACATGCAACATTATTTAACGGTTAGGTTACTCAGTACTTTTTACTGAGAGCACAATTAAATGAAGTCAAAATATTAGAAGATGGATATAAAGCTTTAAGTATAGCAATAGATTGTTATATTATATACTGTTACATCAAACTATTACTGATGCTAGTACATAGACTTTTCTGAAGGTGGGTGTTAGGGTAACTAGTCTAAAAGAAGCTTATCTTCTTAAACCCTCATTATGAGAGATCTTAGTTGGAAAAAATCTTTCTTAGTGAAGAATCTTTGCCCACGCAGTGTTTATACCTGTTCTAATCTAAAAGAAAAGAGACTTGTATTTCCCATGTCATTTATATATAAATACAAAATACACAGAAAAGGATTATCTGAAAAACTTAAAATAGGCTCATGCGGGAGGCAAACTCCCAAGTTAGTATTAGCTTTTGCATACTAAAACTGTTAACTATTACTTTAAACAAGAGAATGCTGAAGGCAGGAGAGCATCAAATAAATGAAGCATTCAGGTGTGGTTTTAGAGCTAAGGAACTCTGTATTAGAAGTCTACCTTGGAATTACCTGCTTCAAAAAGTGCTTCATTTCAGTAAGGCTCATGATGTCTCACAGTTCATAAAGAAATGTAATGCTAGCCTGTAGAATACATCACATACAATAAGTTTGTTTTGTGTGTGTGTACATGCACACACATCATGTGTATGTATATATGTTTGTGTGTGTGTGTGTGTATATACACATACACACACACACACACACACACATCTACATATACATAACATTGCATATATATTACAAGTAGTCCTTGACTTACGACCATTCGTTTAGTCACCAAAGTTATAATGGCACTGAAAAAAGTGACTTATGACTGTTTTCTACACAACCATTTCAGCATCCCCATGGTCACATGATCAAAAGTTGAATGCTTGGCAATTGGTATGTATTTGTGATGGTTGCAGTGTGCTAAGGTCATGTGATAACCTCTTGTGACCTCCTGACAAGCAAAGTCAATGGGGAAGCCAGGTTCACTTAACGACCATGTTACTAATTTAATAACTGCAGTGATTCACTTAGCTCTGGTAAGCCAGATCGTAAAAATGGGGCAAAACTCGCTTAACAATTTTCTTGCTTTGCAACAAAACCTTTGTGGTTGTAAGTCGAGGTCTATCTGTACACACACACACACACACACACACACATGCAAAATCCAAAGGTACAATGAGAACCTCCTTTAACATAAATACTGTACCTCTTAACAATATGCCTCTTTTTTATTTGCAACAATGATAGTTGCAAGAATTGGCAACATAAAACATTTAAATTTGTTGGCAATGAAGAACTAGAAAGTGCTTTAAGGACTCCATCTAAGATGAAGATTAATTTCTCTCAGAAAATTTGCACTTCATTTCCAAGTTTCTGCTAGTAATAGATAGCAGAGGCCAATAGTAGGACCAGGAAAAGATAGTCCTCAGAAATTTGAGTGGATTGTTAACATTAAATAACATAAGTTCTGTACAGATAGAAGTAGGAATTTTAATGGTAGGATGATCTACTAATTCACTGCAAAATTTTCAGCATTTCAAAAGACTAAAAGAATTTGCAAGATAATATAAAATACAGCAAGCACACCTTTTATGTATGTTATTTGAGTATGAAAATATTCTTCGAATATGTTAAACATTCTCTTATTTATAATTCCAATACCTATAACCTTGCTATCCTACAGATATCTCTGTTACATAAGGCATATTAACCAGGTGGATAAAAGGGAATTCTTTTGGTTTTTGCAAGCACATAGGAACTGATGTATTGAATTTCTTCAAACACATTACAATCTCGGAAGTTATCCTAGTGCCAGGTTTTCCTCCCCCATCCTTGTTTAATACTGTGGAACAGCTAAATATACAACGTTCCCTAATTCACCTTTGGGTGGGGTGGGGTGGGGACGGAAAAATACTTTTAAAAAATCTGTAGCTTTTAGCACCTTTATATTAAAGTAATGTATATGGGCATGATGATTACATGTGCAAATGTACAAAATCATTAACTCTACAAAGATACGTCATTCCAAAATTACAGGGGGGGAAATGTAAAGCATGCATTTAATTTCTTCAAAGGGTTGCTCAATGCTTCCCAGGAGAAGGTGGCTGTCTTCGAAATCAGCAACTGCTGGTGAGTATTCCTTGGCACATTTGTGACCAGCATCTTATTGCTGCATCTTCCTGATAATCTCAGCAGACACTGGTGGGTGGAAATTGATTGTGTGGTGCCGCAGACCCTGAGCTGTCTTGTAACTCTTTCCACAGCGGCATTTGAAGGGTTTCCGCACCCGGATCTGTGTCCTGTGGCCATTCTTGGCATGATACTTTATACCATTCACATTCTATGACAGAGGATTGAACACAAAGACTTTAGTAGGGATGCTAGAAATATTGCCAGGCTGTTTAATTTTCAAAACAAAGTGTATCTTAAGAAGCCTTTTAAAGAATATATTTTACCAGGGATTTAGCTACAAATCTAATCACAGGACAGCTTGAAACAGGATGTCTTAGCTGGGACTTTAAATGTTCACTTTTTTTGTAATCCTGATAGTTCCATTGTAAGCTTTTTATCCTATCTCTTGGGAAGACCAGAATGACAGCTATCTGATAGCAGAACGTACAATAGTCTACCCATGTAATAATGCAGAAACTGCACCAATCTTTATAAGATCCAGATCGCAAATACTTTCCCTTGTTCTAACAGCCATTCAGCACTTTGTGTATAACTTGAAATCACTTTTCAAGTGATCCAGCCATTTGCAAGCCATCTTGCAATAAAATACTGATATTAAAGTAAAATTTATTAGCAGGAAGAGAGAAGAAAACACTATAACCATAAACTCAATTCAAGTTTAGATTCCCACATTTCTATTATCCCAGTTCTATCTCTTCCTTTATGTTAACTTCCTTTTCTGCTCAAATTGGTATACTTCATTTCGCTCCATATCCTGCAACATTCTTCCATTTTCAAGATATGAACATTCTTGTTGAGGAAACAGTAAAATCAATTGGAGGTACAAATGTTGCATGGATTAGAAAGACACAAAATGGATATATTTTAAAAGGGAAAAAAAACTTCACATGGGTTGCCAAACAAATTATTTCTAAGACACAAAATTATTCACAACTGTCTGGCTTTTAAAAAATGCCAAATTCCAAAATGTAGCAATACTTATTAGTAGACGAAGTCAAATAGCACAATGACTTGTACCACACATATTTTGCCATTTTTGAATTGTTTTAGTAAGAGCAATTTTTTAAACTTTTAAAAGTGGTACAGAAATTTATTTGTTCAAATAATCATGCAAAGCTAGATTGTTTATTCCTACTTGTTTCCAAGCCTCTAGTTCAGTGATGGCGAACCTTTTCGGAACCGAGTGCCCAAACCGGAACATGCATGTACGCACATGCCGGAGCCCCGGAAACTCGAAGACCAACTGATCTGATCTTCTGGTTTCCGGCGCGCATCTTCGCACGTGCCAGAATGCTGGAAACCCGAAGACCAGGTGGCCGGTGCGCATCAGCTGGCATGCGCACACCAGAAACCAGAAGGGCAGCTGGTGATGGTGCACGTGCCCACAGAGAGGGCTCTGCGTGCCACCTCTGGCACGCGTGCCATAGGTTCGCCATCACGGCTCTAGTTACTCAAACCTATTCCATTACATCAAATTTTACATGATGAAGAAGTTAACTTAAGCCAAGTTTAATTAGTATAACTAATGTATGCTATTGTGTTCAAACAAACAAAGGAGCATGATTGCAGATTTCCAACATAGAATTAAAATATAGAAAATAGAAAAGTAGGGCTTGATGAGATTTAAGGATTTAATGAGAACTTATATCTCAATCTTATCTATTTTATAGACAAGAAAAATAAAAGAACCATGGCTCTCTTGACTGCTTCAGTCTTGTATCATTTTGAATAACACTTAAAAAGCAATTCACATTCATGCAGTTTTCTACAGCCATTGTAACATAATATCATGGATATGTTTCTAACTTCTTGGAATTGTCACCGCACAAGGATGAAATATGTAGAAAAGACAACATTTTCCTTTAAACTATCTTTTTAGGATAGTTTTTTTAAACATTTCAGCTATAGTTTCTACCTATAGAAATGATCTTTATAGCAATAAAATGTGACTTTTAACTGTATTTTAAAGTTTTAAAGTGCTTATCTTGCCAAAATCATTTTGTGAGCTGTTATGGGTTTGTGGTTGTTAAGACGAACAAGTCTTTTCAACTTTCAACTTAGTTCAAGAACTGCAATTCACCATCAATTCCAGAGAATCTTTTCATTTATTCTGTTTTGTGTAACATTTGTTTTAATATTTTAAAATGGTAAACTGTATTTCAGAAACATTTGATTGATTATTATATAATAATTGAATACTGGATTTCTGGGGGGTATAATACTAGGATAAATCTCACAAAATATATGAATTCTTGTAATACTTTTTGTGTGGACAAGGAGGCTAGAGAACAATCAGAGGGTCGTTTAGCTACACTTTACTCTTTGATTACTCCTCTAATCATAAATGAACCAATTTAATACCTTTTATAGTTTTGTTAGAATATTCAAGTGAACTGTTCCCCTCCCCCCAATATTAGGAGCAGTTAACTATTAACACAATTACATTTACATTAAGGTCAAAGGGTTCTGTGGAGAGTTTATATTCAACTGGGTTTGTATGTCACTAAAAGTGCTTTTCATAGATAATTCTCTTGGCATTTATCAATTTCTTTATTGCTTGTCATGCTGTTTATTTCCAACTATAATTATAATACATGTCAGATAAAATGCATATATTTTAAGATGTGCTGAAGGAATGTTAGTGAATGCTTTATGTTTAGTGCATAAACTATCAACCGTTATTTAGCACCAGGCACCAAGCACCATTTTCACAAGATGAATATTTCATAATTTAAAACATGGCATATTTCAATTGTGCCTGGACTACAACTTCTACCATCTCCAATAGGAATGGGTGCCATACTAGTTAAAAATTATGTCTGACAAATCTGAAAAATGTTACATTATAGAAGACAGGGCTTTTATACAGAATATATTCATAGCATAGCAGGGGTGGGTTCTACTTACCTTCCCTGCCAGTTCACATCGTGACGGAAGTGCGCATTTTGCACGTGTGTGCGTGCCTCGCTTATGCGCGCGCCTACGTCACAACATGGAAATGACCCTCTGAGCATGCGCAGAGATTTTTTTTGCCAGCCGTGGCGACCGGAGAACTGGTTCAGGGGTGTGGACAGCCAGCCATCACTGCTGGTTCGGCGAGCGGATGCAATTTTCTGCTACTGGTACGGGAGAACCGTTCCAAACCAGCCGCAACCCACCACTGTGGGATCACATATCGGTAAGAACATCGCTGTTCCATACCTTCTGTCCAGACTATACAATCAGGCAGACTAGGCAGGCTTCAGGTTTTGTCCATAAATCCATGGGGACTTCCGAAGTGTGCCTTTTTCCTCATGGTGCCCGACTTCTAGAACTTATTCTTCCTGAGATATGTTTGGTTCCCCACTTTGGCCATGTTTTAAAAGGCCCCCAAACCTGATTTTGCTCTCAGATCTTAGGTTAGGCAAGTCCTATGTAAACCATTGTTCTTTAATTGTTGCTTTTTTCAATGGTATTCAATTATTCTTTTTACTGTATGGTCCCCACAGTTATTGAAGAGTTGAGTAATCTTATACATTTCTAAAAAATATAGATCATGATAAAATCTATGAAATCACAAAGCATCTGCTTTGCAAAGAATAGTTTTACCCTATCATAAATAACACACTTACCTTATATCGCTTTTTACACCCAGGAACAGGACAAGCAAAAGGTTTCTCATCTCCTCCATTCATACACATAGAACTTAGGATAGCTTCAGAACTGATAGCACTTTCTGTGGTCCAGGACTCATCGCTATCTGAATCTTCATAGTCTACTTCTTCTTCATCATATTCACTACCTAAGAAGACATAAAGCAAGAATTAAATACAGATAAACTAAAACATACTCTGGTACAGGGGTGAAATCCAGCAGGTTCTGACAGGTTCTGGAGAACCGGTAGCGGAAATTTTGAGTAGTTCGGAGAACCGGTAGCAGAAATTTTGAGTAGTTCGGAGAACCGGCAAATACCACCTCTGGCTGGCGCAAGAGTGGGGTGGGAATGGAGATTTTGCAATATCCTTCCCCCAGGAGTGGGGAGGGAATGGGGATTTTACAGTATGGTTCCCCTGCCATGCCCACCAAGCCACACCATGCCCACCAAGCCACGCCCACAGAACCGGTAGTAAAAAAAATTGGATTTCACCACTGCTCTGGTAACTGAAAAGGCAAAGGATCTGAAAGCTCAAATAATAAACGTCAAGGAGAACAGTGAAAATGGTACTAAAATTAAATAAGATAACCAAACTAAAACAATAGGTACAACAACCAGCCTTAGAATTGACAATGAAGATAATGAAGTGGTAAATGGTTTCTGTCTTTTAGGATCAACTATCAAGAGTAAAGAAACAATCAAAAATATACTGTAGACTAGCCTTTGATAGCACAGCAGGCTTTGGAAAAGGTATCCAAATGCTGTGAGGTGCCTCTATCTATGAAGATCAGAAGAGTGCAAGCAATAGCATTCTCTTAAAGTGAAAGTTGGACTTTGTAGATGCTGGATAAAAAAGTATTGACATTTTTTAAATTTTCAAATGGATCATCAAACAAATCAACCGGAGTTCTCATTCAAGACACAAATGAGTAGGCTCAAATCATCACTTGGGACACATTATGTGAAGACCTAGCTCTCTGGCTAGGCTCTAATGCTGAGAAAAATGGAGGAAGAAAACAGAAGAAGAGGACAATGAACCAAAGTGGATATATTCAGTTTTAGGGTCTATGAATGCAACATTGGAAGACCTAAAAACAGGATAGATGGAGAAAATGCATTTATATGCATTTGCTAAGAATCAACACTGACTTGATGGAACATAATCAATCAATCTATTAAAAAAATCTAATTTCATCTTACTGGTAGCTATTTTTTTCTGCTTTATTTCCCTACCTATATGACTAATAGATTAGTCTTAATTACAATGTTTCTTATTACAGTCAGGACACAAAATGCTTCATTGGTTAAATAATTGCTGCCACATATTGCACAAACCACCTTTTAGCTTGACTCTGAATATTGATGTCCAGAAGAGTTTTATTAGGAAAAAGGAGACAGTAAGACTGAGTATTTTTCTTCTTTTCCTCTGCATTAAAACCAAAGGAGATTTTTTTTAAGGTTTTCTTTTACCAGGAAAACATCTGAAAGGCATAATTTTCTAGATCATAAACAGTCTAAAATAATATGTTGACAAGCCTTAATGCATTTGGTGCCCTGTGGAATTAATAGAAATTATAGTGTAACACTACTAAGAATTACATGGTAGCAATTTGTCCAGATGTGAAAATAAATTGCATTGTGCACAGCCCTAATTCAACACTATGTTGTCCAAGTGCAGCAATCTGCAGAATGTACTTTTCCAAGTTTTAAATTTTTATTTTTAAAGTTATCATAAATATGAATATTTCCCTGTATGAGATGATAATTAAAAAGAAGAATGAAGAGCACTGAGAAAGCAGACTTTCAGTAGCCACAACAGGTGTAGGTAGCAACAGTTTTAAAATTCATTTCTGTGCCATGAGGAAAAATAATATTTGTTAATGTTTGCTAAGTTGTCAAAGACTAATATCACTGCAGGATTTTTGTATTTACCGAGACTTCAAATTTTTCAATCATAGCCAACATTAATCTTAAGCAAGGGTAGAAGACATAAGGAATGGTCTTGAAGAATGCAAGGACAACAGATAGATTGGGCCTGAACCCTTCCCTAATTCACAAGAAACTAAAGTGTGTGGAGGGGAAGCACATTCAGATTTGCAAGGTTCTGTTACTCAGATGTTGCAATAAAAGTAGTCCTCATCTAGATGACATTGATTGCTTCTGTTCTACCCTGTATGACTGACAGCAAGCTATTCATTCAATAAACATACAAAGCAGACAAAAAGTGCTAATGAAATAGAAGCAGAACAATGTTTCTATAAAACCATTAATTTAAACATCATGCTTAAAGACCCATCAGCCATCTTTCTGCAAAATGATTCTATCTTTTCTTGTCAATATTAGTTATAAACAGCCTAAAAACGGTACTGTTTCATGTATGTTTCTTGTAACCCGGATTTCCACAGGATTACTCTAAGTCAAATTGGGTGTGTTACAAATGTTGCCAAATGCATGACCTCCAGAAACTAATCACACATGCAGACCTTGCTTATGTCTAATCTCTAATAACTATGGCTGGCAAATCTGCCAACCAAGAATTCAAATTCTGAATTTCTGATTACCACTGGCAGACCATGGAGTTATTACATGTTTGGATATTAACAATTTACATTGAGATCTCTTTTAACAACAATTCTGTGAAGTAGGTTTTGCTAAAAATATGACCCTTTTAATCCAATAGTATGAAGTGAAGACTGGGGTCAAGGGGAAATGTGAACTTGGGTTTCTTTGGTGAACCCTAATGACTTCAGTGTTACTCTAAAGCTGGCAATTGAAGACAGATGAATTAAGAGACAAATTGGTTCCTTTAAAATGTAAATCCCAACCAGTATGTCAACACTGTGTCTTCTGTGCATGCTTTTACCAGTGAAGACTTTATCAGCCAACAAATCATATTTTGAGATGCATCCTAGGAATATATTTAGGACCAAGTTACAAAAGATAATGTAGAGGAAGGCATGCCATCACTAGCAAAATTCTGTTTGTCAGGATTCTTTCAGTTTGGAATATTTTGTAATGCTCATTACTTAGAATCTTGTCAGATACAGTATATCCCAAGATGTTCATTAAGCTTTAAAAATATTTGCAGCTATTAATATTTGAAAGAATTAAGCTGTTAAATGAATCATATCTCTTTAGAGATACATAAAGGCATCCAAGGAATTATAAGTTTCCTTCTTGTTTACACAAGCATGGAAAGTTGAGTTTGTTAGCCAGATATCCTTTCATTTAAGGAATGATTTTTTTCTTTACATAACCCACCTGAACTTTATCAAATCTTTATTTATTATAGACCAGCATAAATATCCCATCTGAACAGGAATAAAGCAAGATAACTAAAGTTACAAACTTCTCCAACTCAAAGATTAATGTTTACAAAAGTCAGGAAAAATCTTTACCAAAAGAGTCTTCCTGACTTGACTAGGAATTCTAGTAGCCCCAACATCTACAGGGCTGGAGAACAAAGTTGGGGAAAGCTGAGCTACATATTTATCTGCTCTGTGGCTGAGGTCTGTTGACAGATTTCCAGGCTGCATAAAGCTTTTGTTGGGCTCTTTTTTTCTTTCTTTGGTGAAGTACATAGACTTTTGTAAAGCCTTTGATTCAGTGGTACACGACAAACTACTTCTGAAACTAAAATCTTATGGCATCTCTGGACCCCTACATGATTGGATAACTGCGTTCCTGTCAAACAGACAACAAGTGGTTAAAATAGAGAGTTCTCTATCAAATCCTGCACCTGTCAATAGTGGTGTCCCTCAAGGCAGCGTTCTAGGACCAACACTCTTCATACTTTACATAAATGACCTTTGTGATCACATTATAAGCAACTGCGTTCTCTTCGCCGACTATTTAACATCACAGACAATGCTACTACCCTTCAAAAAGACCTTGACTACGTATCAGAATGGTCAAACAATTGGCAACTTCAAATCTCAACCAACAAATGCTCTGTATTACACATTGGCAAAAAGAATCAGAACACAAAATACAAGCTTGGAGGACACGACCTTGTAGACGACCCTCACTCTGTCAAGGACCTTGGAGTACTCATATCTAATGATCTAAGTGCCAAAGCCCACTGTAACAACATTGCCAAAAAGGCACTAAGAGTAGTCAACTTAATCCTGCGTAGCTTCTTCTCTGGCAACATTACACT
>QLTV01000448.1:2366146-2407046 GCA_003457575.1 Thermophis baileyi
GCAACCCCCCCCTACTTTTGTTCCTCTCAATTCACGTTCAGTTGGGCAAAAATAATTTGCTTTAGTAATGATCTCAAAAAGTGTATGTACTGTATGGGGAACCCTACTGAATCAAACTCGATTGCAGAAAATACGGCTTCAGCAACAGAAGGATCAATGCCTGGAATTCACTACCTGACTCTGTGGTTTCTTCCCCAAACCCAAAAAACTTTAACCTTAGACTGTCTACTGTCGACCTCACCTCATTCCTAAGAGGTCTGTAAGGGGCGTGCATAAGCGCACCAGCGTGCCTACCGTCCCTGTCCTACTGTCCTATTGTCTTCATCTATCTGTATTCACTTTGATTATGTTTATGATTATACCTATACCTGCTATCTTGTACATGTTTGACAAATAAATAAAGTGTTTTGATTGAATACATTGCAGACATTTTCAGCAATGGCAGGCAAAAGGTTATTGTTATTAGGCACGTTAAAATCAGCTGGTTGATTTTACTTGCCGAAGGAAAAGTGCATGTTTCTGGCATGCCATAAGAGAATGTTTTTTGCCAAAATATATATGTTTGGCATTTTGTTTTGCTTTCTTTACAATAGTTGAAGAGAATATAAGGAGCAAAATTAACACCAAACTATCAAGTCACACTCAACATTCTCTAAAATACCAATCAATGTGATTGATATTTTATACAGTTTAACAATGACAAATTGCTCCCGGACTTACAATGTACTTTCTCCACAGATTCCCAAACAGGATTTTTGCCTTGTACTATAGTAGCAATCTCAATCATAAAAAAAAAAATACTGGACAACAACTAATTAAGTTAGTTAATTTAATTGCAGAAAAATCATATGAAACTATATGAAACTGAAAAAATACTAAACTATTTTTTATCAACTCTTCATTATCAAGTTCAAATCCATCATCTTCAACAATTTTTCCTGCCTTAACAGCAATTGTTGCACACATGCCAAATTGCATTCCAATATCCCTGCTAAACTCCTCAGTGCTTTTTAATGGTGAACTCAGTTCAGATTTTGTTTTTCCAAACAATTTAAAATCATCCATGTAGAGCAGAGGTGTCAAACTTGCATCATCACAGCATCGTCACATTCCCCCCTTCGCTAAACCGGGCGTGGGCAGCGTGTGATGCATCCAGCCCACGGACTGTGAGTTTGACACCCCTGATATAGAGCAAATGGGAAATTTTCAACTCTTTTTTTGCCAATTCATAGACAAAGTTTGTCTTGTTCAAAATGCTTGTTAGTGGCGCCATCGGAAGTACAAATAACAGAGGTGACAATGAATCACTTTGAAAGATTCCTGTTTGATTTCAACTTTACCAAGTTCTTCTCCAATAGGCCATCAACTTAGTTTTCATAGCTTCATGGAAGTCTTCAGGAATTTCTAAATATTGCTGCTAATTCCAAAAATGTCTAACCATTTCTCAATCCAGCTGTGTGGAACAGAATCAAATGCTTTCTTATAATCAATCCAGGCCATGAAATTTGTTCGTCTTTTCTTTGAATTCTTCAAAACCAGTTTGTCAATCATCAATTGGTCTTTGGTTCCCCTTGAATTGTTATAGCACCCTTTCTGCTCTACTGGCAGCAAATCCTTGTTTTCCAGATATCCATAAATTTGGTTTGCAATAATACCTGTAAGTAATTTGTACATTGTCAGCAGGCAAGTTATTGGCCTGTAATTTTATTTCCCTTTTCTGCATCCTTCTGAATCAAAGAAGTTCTTTGAGTTGTTAATCATTTTTTTGCTTTCTGTGTTTCCAGGATCTGATTTATCTGATTTGTTAATCTTATTTTTATTTATTTATTTATTTATTTGTCAAGTGTATATATGATTACAGACAAAGTATAAACAAAGTATAAGCATTGTTATGAGTACATGATATTTTACGAATACATGGGTACATTAGGACAGGGACGGTAGGCACGATGGTGCGCTTATGCACGCCCCTTACAGACCTCTTAGGAATAGGGTGAGGTCAACGGTAGACAGTCTAAGGTTAACGTTTTGGGGGTTTGGGGAAGAAACTACAGAGGTAGTTTCAGGTAATGTGTTCCAGGCATTGACCACTCTGTTGCTGAAGTTGTATTTTTTGCAATTAAGTTTGGAGTGGTTTACATTAAGTTTGTATCTATTGTGAGCTCTTGTATTGTTGCGGTTGAAGCTGAAGTAGTCATTGACAGGTAGGACATTGTAGCAGATAATTTTGTGTGTTACACTTAGGTCAGATCGAAGGCGGCGTAGTTCTAAATTTTCTAGGCCCAAAATTTCAAGTCTGGTGGCATAAGGTATTCTGTTGCGAACTGAGGAGTGTAGTACTCTTCTCGTGAAATATCTCTGGACATTCTCAATTGTATTAATGTCCGAGATGTAGAGTGGGTTCCAGACAGATGAGCTGTATTCAAGAATTGGTCTAGCAAATGTTTTATATGCTCTGGTTAAAAGTACGATATTACCAGAGAAGAAGCTACGCAAGATTAGGTTACCTTCTTAGCAATGCTGTTGCAGTGGGCTCTGGCACTTAGATCATTAGAGATGAGTACTCCAAGATCCTTTATTGAGTGAGGATCGTCAACAAGGTCGTGATCATCTAGTTTGTATTTTGTGTTCTGATTATTTTTGCCAATGTGTAAAACAGAATTTGTTGATTGAGATTTGAAGTTGTCACTTGTTTGACCATTGTGATACACAGTCAAGGTCTTTTTGAAGGGTTGTAGTATTGTCGGTGGTGTTGAATAATTTTACATCATCTGCGAAGAGGACGCAGTTGCTTTTTATATTATCACAGATGTCATTTATGTAAAGAATAAAGAGAGTTGGTCCTAAAACGCTGCCTTGGGGAACACCGCTGTTAACAGGTACAGGGTTTGATAAAGCGCTTCCTATTTTGACCACTTGTTGCCTGTTTGACAGGAACGCAGTTATCCATTTGTGCAGGGGTCCAGAAATGCCATAAGATTTTAGGTTTAGAAGTAGTTTGTCTAGAAAGCAGGTTGTTTGTTTCTAAGTGGAGGGTGATGGATTGGTTTATAATTGATTCCATGACTTTACAGGTGACGCAACACAGTGAGATTGGTCTGTAATTTTCAACTAGGCTGGGGACTCCCTTTTTGAAGATAGGGATGACTGTGGCTAGTGACCATAGGTTGGGTAGGGAGCTGGTCCTGAAAGATTTATCAAAAATTATGCTCAGAGGTTCTGCTAGGGCAGTGGAAAGTTTTTTTAAGAAGTAGGCACATAGTCCATCTGGTCCAATGGATAGAGATGGTTTTAGATTGCGTAGTGCCTTTTCAACATTGTCTTCTGTAAAATCAGTGTGTATTAGATCATTGTAATTGTTTGTGGTTTGACTAGGAAATATTGGACATGAGTTGTTGCTGTTTACAAAGACTGAGCCGAAGAATGTGTTAAAGAGGTTGGCTTTAACAGCTTCATCATTACAGTCTTTATTATTAGGTCCTTTTAGGGGTGGGATGGTTCTCATCTCTTTAAGTTTGTGGTTTACGAAATTGTAGAATGCACGGTTGGATTTCATGCGCAGGAGGTTTTCCTCTTGTTTGATATGATAATTTGTGCAGTCTTTATTTGTTGGCATAAGTTTTTGTAGTGGCATAAGTTTTTGTAGCGGCTTTTGAAGTTGGCTATGTAGCCAGTTTTGTTGTTTCGCTAAAGAGATTTTTTTTTTGCTTGGAGCTTCCTTATGCGTAGTTTGTTTTTCCTGTTTTTGGGAGTTATTAGTGGTACATATAGTTGAATGACTCTTTTGACTTCAAGTAAGAAGATGTTATAATGGTCTTCAGCAGTATTACAGCCAGTGAATAGGGTTTGCCAATCAAGAGATGAGAGGTCAGTGTTTATGAGATCATAGTTGGCTTTTTAAAAATTATAACTGGGGATCTCATCATTATGTTGATTTTTTGTAAGGGTGTATATTGAGACAGAAGTCAATCATGCTGTGATCACTGTTGGAAAAGGGTTCTTTTATTTGTAATCCATAAATTGAGCTTGAACTGTTGCAGAAGATGAGATCAAGGCAGTTGTTGAGTATAGTGTTGTTGGTTACTAGTTGATCCAGTCCCAGATTAGTTACAGCATTGTACAGGGTTGAATGTATAAGTTCTGTTGTACATTCGTTAAGGGACCATTTAATAAGAGGTAGATTTAGGTCACCAAGAAAGACAAGAGGGTATGGGACAGAGGCTGCCCACGTTAGAAGTGAAGTTAACTTATTCGCATGTTCGATGTCGTAGTCTGGGGCTCTGTAACATAGTAGAAATTGTAATGTGGTGTATAAAGATAGTTCACAGATGATGGTCTCAGGAAGAGCAAGTTCGTGTGTAACTTGGATATTTTTTAGATTTAAGGACTTTTTGTAAAAGATAGCAACACCGCCTCCTCTTCGATCAGTTCTCGATCAGACCAGTAAACATGACAGTTTCGTTCTATGATAATGGAGTCAGGGAGGGATGCATTCAGCCACATTTCGCAGACAAATATAATGTCAAAAATGGTCATATTTAATAGGAGGAGGAATTCAGGCATTTTATTTACAAGACTTCTTGCATTAAGTAGCTTGCATTTAAGGTTTTTAGTAGTAGTAGTGGCAGTAGGAGTGGCAGGTAGTGAGGTAGTTAGGTCAGTAGTACTAGTGAGGTAGTTAAGGTCAATAGTAGTGGCAGTAGTAGTGGCAGGTAGTGAGGTAGTTAGTTCGGTAGTAGTAGTGAGGTAGTTAAGGTCATTAGTGGCAATAGTAGTGGCAGGTAGTGAGGTAGTTAGGGGCGTGCATGCCTAGTTTTGGATGATAAGAGGTTGGATGTTAGGATGCGGGTTGTGAGATTTACTTTTGACACAGTCTGCACGGTAGTCTATATATAAGTCAGTCTCACCATTGTCTTGACGTCTTTTTAGATCTTGGTGGAGTTCACAGGAGCGGGTTCTTTGTAGAATGGATAGGTCTGGTCTTGAGTGAAGTTTGTTGCAGTTATTGTTGGTTTTGGCGATGGAATTTATTGTGTGAATAAATTTGCTGGTTTCGTTTTTGCAACATTCTTGCATGCAAACCTGTTAGTGATTTCAACCAGAATCCATGCAGCTCATCTAAACCAGGGGAACTCCAGTTTTTGACCATCTTTACTTGTTTTTGCACCATTTCTGTTGTTATGTAAACATCTTCCATTCTAGTCACTTTTACAGTAATGCTGATTTGCTCAAAACTGTGAATTTTGTTGAAACTGCAGTACAGATAGTCCTCGACTTACTACCACAACTGAGCCCAAAATTTATGTTGTTAAGTGAGACATTTGTTAAGTGAATTTTGCCCCATTTTACGACCTTTCTTGCCTCATTTGTTAAGTGAATCATTGCAATTGATAAGTTAGTAACCTGGTTGTTAAGTGAATCTGGCTTCTTCATTGACTTTGGTTATCAGAAGGTCACAAAAGTTGATCGCTTGGGACACAGCAATGGTCATCTATATGAACCAGTTGTCAACCATCTGAATTTTGATCACATGACCTTTGGGATGCTGGAATGGTCGTAACTGTGAAAAATGGTCATAAATCACTTTTTTCAGAGCCGTTGTATCTTTGAACGTTCACTAAACAAATTGTTGTAAGTTAAGGACTACCTGTATTTGGTAGTCTTTATTTTCGCATATCACAACTTTTTGTTTCAGCTCTTTAACCACAACTGCAATTTCCTTGTTTTCCAAGTCATATCTCGCTGTCAGGCTAATTCTGATTTTTTATTCTTTAGGTTTTCTTGCCTCCAATTCTTAAAATTACTTAAATCCAAACAATTTTTTTTAAATCTAGGTGAATTTTCCACTTTGGTTTCCCTTTTTAATTGCTTTATTCTTTCAAATTTTTAAGTCTAATTCTTCAGTGGTAACATATCTGCATATGTTACATATCTTAGCTGCATATCTTAGCTGGTTGTTTGAGCTAATGTTTCCGTTGGAATAGTTTGGACAGCTTCATTCACATTCTTCAATAATTTAGCCAAACTTCTCTTACTAACTAGATTCAGTTCTGGTAATCAAATTCTTCCCATGTTTTTCATGAGTCTTAATCTTCTCAGCTAATTTGGTTCTTCGAGATCTAATCCAGCTCTTGCTTCTTGTGATTGCTTCTCTGATTCTCTGATTTCCTTCCTTTTCTCCACTACTTGTTGCTCCACTTCTAAATTATCTCTATTACAAGTTACATTTGACCCTTGATCTTGCCCTGCTCTGCTTGCAATCTCTTGTAATTCTGCATTAGTGAAGAGCTAATACGCCTCTGGTCCATAAGTTTTTGTTCATTGATTTCCATTGAAATCCATATTCCATATTCTTCCAAATCTTGAATATGTGCTTTTGAAATCCACATTTTGTTGGCTCAGATACATAATAAGCTTCCATAATTGATTAATTTTTTTCCTTTGTTCAGATTTTTTGCTTTTTTTGTTCATCTTCCAGTCACCTGTCAACTCTATGCCTTGGTTGCTTAGCAGAGGAAGCTGAGCCCTATAGCATATTTTTTGCTGAATACCCAGTAGCCATAGTTTTCAATGTGAGTCTTGTTGATCTGGGCATAGCAATCTAGCATAGCACTTACTTGACATGTTTTTTTTATTATTATTGTTGTTGTTGTTGTTGTTGTTGTTGTTGTTCATCGCACAGTCACCCAGATGTTCAGACTGGGTTTGGCATTTTTGTCTACCTATCAAATCCTTACCAAGGACTTGGGATAGGCAAATCTGGATGTTTTACAGTGTTACAGGTATTGTCGCAGAATGGAAGCTGTTCCAAGTAAAGCCGCCTTCTACAATTGACTGATGGCAAATTTGTCAATGCCTATGGTGTTCAAGTGGTGCTCCAGTTGTTTTGGGATTGCTCCCAAGGCACATATTACTATTGGTACTACCCTTGCTTGCCTTTGCCATAGTCGTTCTATTTCTATTTGTAGGTCTTTGTATTTTGTTATCTTCTCCAGTTCTTTATCTTCTATTCTCCTGTCTCCAGGCACTGCCACATTCATTATCCAGACTTTTTTGTCTTTCTTATTGACAATTGTTAAGTCTGGGGTGTTATGTGGCAGGTGCCTGTCTGTCTGGATTCTAAAATCCCAGAGCAATTAACTTCTTCATTTTCTATATTTTATGGTCCTACCAGTTCTTGCTTACATGCAAATGGTATTTCTTGCAGCTCTTCCAATGCACCACTGTTATTACTTTGTCATGCCACTGCTTGTGACTAGTCTGTGCGATCTTCTTGCAGCGGCCAGCCATGTTTCTTTGCATAGGCAGCATTTACTTATTGCAGCGGCCAGCCATGTTTCTTTGCATAGGCGGCATTTACTGTCTATTGCTGTCTTCTCAATTCTAGCTTTGTATGCATTTGTCCTTAAGGCTTGGTCTTGTGCAGCCACAATTAATCCCTCAGTCTCTTTCTTTAATTTTCCTGCTCTTAGCCATTGCCAGGTCTTGTTATTATCTGCTCTCCCTGCCATTTTTTAATGTACTGGCCATGTAGTGCTTTGTCTTCCCATGCTTCCATTCTATTCTTGATTTGGTTTTTCTTGTAGTCCAGCTTGGTCTCTCCAGTAGTCAGCAAGCTTTCTTGGCATACTAACTTCAGTGCATCTTCTTCATTGTCTTTCAGATATTCTTCCAAAGCCCTTTCTTCTTTTTCAACCATCTGATGTACTTGCAACATTCCACGCCCACCTATTTGCCTTGGTAGGTAGAATCTGTCAATGTCACTGTGAGGATGAAGGGCATGATTCATTGTCATTATTTTTCTGGTCTTCCTATCCATTGCTTTTACTTCTGCTTGAGTCCAGTCTACTATTCCTGCTGTGTATCTAATGACTGATATTGCCCAGGTGTTGATTACCTTGATGGTATTTCCTCCATTGAGTTTGGACTTTAAGATGTTCTTCACTCTCTTGATGTATTCACTTCTAATCTTTTTCTTGACTTCAGTGTGCTTGATGTTTTCAGCTTGAAGGATACCTAGATATTTGTAGTAATCGTCTTCATCCAGACTCTTAATGTTATTTTCATGGGGCATCTTGATTCTTTCAGTTTTCACTATTTTTCCTTCTTTAATAGTGAGTATGGCACATTTGTCCAATCCAAACTCCATTGCATATCTTGGCTATATATACAAATAGTGTTGAGCAGCAATTCTATTTCAGATGGTGTTTTTCCATACAGCTTTAGATCGTCAATGTAAAGGAGGTGGGATTATTATTATTATTCATAAAACATGAAACTCAGTCAACTGAACATTTAAAAATGTTATCACAAATATAATTGACTGGCACTGATGGTTGATACGGGTTGCTGCCAGCATCAACCAAGTATCTTCTTAAAATGTATGATGTTCCGAGTAGCGCAGTTTTTTGCAATTCCACTGGTGTTATTGCAGGAAGCTGTAATTTCTTGTGTTTTGTAAAATTATTGGACATGGTACCAAGTGCCCCAATGACAATGGGTATCACTGTTACATGTTTCATCCATAATCGCGTAGTTTCGATGGCCAGGTTGCGATATTTCGTGATTTTTCCAGTTCTTTTTCTTTGACTCTGGCGTCTCCTGATACAGCGATATCAATAAATTGTACACAAATTGTATGTGTTGTGTTCCAAATGACAATCTGTCTGTATTCTAAAGTTCCACAAGATCTTCACCTTCTCATTTTTGATGTTTTCCACTTTATGTTCCCATGACTTTTCAAGTACAGATAAGTCATATTTTTTACATAATGACCAGTGGATTAATTTAGCAACTTGGTCATGTCTACCTTTGTAATCAGTTTGCACGATTTTGCTGCATTCAAATATTAAATGTGAAACAGTTTCAACTTTGTCATTGCAAAGTCAGCAGTTTGGATTGTCAGTGGATTTTTGTATCTTTGCTTTCATGGCATTAGTTTGTAGTGCTTGTTCTTGAGCAGCGAGTATTAAAACTTCCGTTTCTTTCTTGATGGTTCCCATCTTAAGCCATGCCAATGTCAAGTTGTTATCGCATTTTCTGTCAATGTTTTTCAAGTTCTGTCCATGCAAAGCTTTGGTTTTCCATCCATTTAATCTGTCATCCAGCTGTTTTTCCTTATATGCTGACTTTGTTTCTGACTTTGTTTCCATTTCTGAAAATGTTCTCCATTTTTACAGCCTGCAGCAATTTTTCTGTACTTTGGTTCACATAGTCATTCAAACTTCATTTTTCTTCTTCTACAGTTTGATGTATTTGCAATACTCCTGTGCCCCCTATTCTCCTTGGCAGGTACAACCTGTCGATGTCACTTCGTGGATGTAAAGCATGGTACATATTCAAAAGTTTACGCGTTTTCCAGTCCAAGTTTTCCAGTTCAGTCACAGTCCAGTTGATAATTCCAGCTGAGTAGCGTATCACTGGAACTGCCCATGTATTAATGGCTTTAATTATGTTTCCAGCATTCAGTTTTGATTTTAATATTTTGCGGACCCTCCTGATGTATTCCTTTTGCATTGACTCTTTGACTTTTCCATTTAACATGTTATCTGCTTCCAATATGCCTAGGTATTTGTAACCATCATCCTTTGCTAATGTTTTCATGATGCTTCCATTTCCCAGTTCTATTCCTTCTATTTTTTCCATTTTTCCTCACTGCATGGATAGTGCAGCACATTTTTCAAGTCCAAAGTTCATTCTGATGTCGCTGCTGAACAGTTGAACTGTATTGAGTATTGATTCAAGTTCAGTGGGGCTTTTCGCATACAGTTTTAAGTCATCCATGTATAGTTTATCTTGCCATGTTGGCTTGAGATTTGGTATCCCAGTTTTGTGTTTTGTAGGATTATTGTCAGTGGAATTAATGTGATGTTGAACAGTAGTGGCGAAAGTGAGTCCCCTTGGAAGATTCCTTGTCTGATGTTGACTTCACCAATGTTCTCCCCATTTGCTGTTATAATTGTTTTCCATTTTTTCAATATTTGCTTTCAAAAATGTACAAATATTTTTGCCGATTCCAAAGTTTTCCAGACAGGTGTTAATCCAGCTGTGAGGTAATGAACCAAATGCCTTCTTGTAATCTATCCACGCCATATTTAAATTCATTCTTCTTCGTTTTGCATTTTTTAGTACCATTTTGTCAATGAGCAGCTGATCTTTTGTTCCTCTTTATTTTTTATAATTTCCTTTTTGTTCTACTGGATACAAACTGTTTTTCATCAGATGATGGAATACTGAATTTGCCAGTATTATTGTAAAGGGTTTGAATGCTGTTGGAAGACAATGATTGGGAGGTAGTTGCTTGGTTCTGTGCCCTTTTCTGGATCTTTCATTATCAAGTATGTTCGATCATCTGTTAACCATTCTTCGCTTGTTGCATTTTGAAGCATTTCATCAAATTGAGTGGCCATGCGGTGATGGAGACTGGTCAGGTGTTTTAGCCAGTATCCATTCAGTTCATCCAGCCCAGGTGCATCCAGTTCTTGATCTTCTTTACTTGTTTTGTAACCATATCAGTTCTTATTACAATAGTCTTCATTTTGTTTCATGTTGCTTGTTTTTGAATATCTTTGATCCAGGAGGCAGTTTTGTCATGTTCCACTGGGTTTTCCCCACAGTTGTTTCCAAAAGTTCAATGTTTTTTCTTTACATGCGTAAACATTAGTTTGGGCTCGACTTTCATCAAGTTGAGCCCAAGGTAGAAGAGGTGTTGGTTTCTTCTGAACTGGGCATTTTCACAATATTGTTTTATTCGTCCTTTGTATCTTTCTATTTTCTTTGCTGTTGCTATTACACACTGTTTTAGTTCTTCCATGATTTCCATTATTGTTTTTTCCTCCAGGTTGTATTTTTTATGTAAACTATTTTTCAGCTTTTCATTGTTTAGTTTTCCTTCTTTCAAGTATTTCAAATTGCTGACCTCTCCTCGTAGTTTTTAAATTTTATTTCAAGTCGAATTTTCCACTTTGGTGTTCCAGTGGGTTTCTTTTTTGACATTTTATATCCCAATTCTGCACTTATAATGACGGTTGTGCTGTACATTAGTTGGTTTGTTTCACATAGTATGCTGGATGGGATGGAAGTTAAAAATGTTGTTCACGGCATTTAGTAGAGCTTTCACTCGCTTGTTATGTACTTCGCAAATGGCAGGCAGTCTTTTTCTTTCTGTGTTTTCTTTGATGTGGTTTTCAATCTTTTCTTTCAGCATTTTTGCTAGATCACTTAGCTCTACACTTTCGAGTTGTTGCACAGGAGGATCTTCATCCTGTATATTGGTTTTTTCCACTGGTTGGTCAGTTTGTTCAGGCATTGGAACAATTTCTTCAGCCTATTCATCATTATTTGTTGTTTTATTTTTAGCCAATGTTTCTAGATGTTGCATTTCCACATCTATGAAAACTTTATTACCGATGATGAAATGTCTTTCATCCATTAATCGTTGTTCAGTTACGTCACTTTCCGGATGTTTTTCCTTCCACAGTTGCATCATTCTTTTTTAAAATCCCCTGGCCGTTGGTTCTGTCTGGTAGTAACATTTGCTGATTTCTCGATTTTCTTCAGTTCTTTGGTCCAGGTTTTGCGCTTTTGTTCCAGTCGCTTTACAGTTGCACGCCCTGGTTCCCCAGCAGTTGTTGTTATTGTTGTTGTTATTATTATTGATTTAATCTTCAATTTGATTCACAGTCTGGGACTGGTAAAAGCTTAACAGTTCAAGTCCTAACCAAGCACCTCACAGCTATTAATTATTATTATTTTACTTTTATACTTGTGTATTTATATTCTATAAAGGTAGTCCTTGCTTAATAATAGTAATTGGGATCAGAATTTCTGTTGCTAAATGATGTGGTTGTAAAGTGTGACATTATGTGACTGTGCTGCTTAGCAACAGCAGTTCTGGCAGTTTCTGATTACCAACATTAAGCAAATCACCACTTGATTTGTTGAGAACCTCATATGATTGCAATTTTCAATTTGTTGCTGGCTTCCCCATTGACTTTGCTTGAGGGAATCCAGGAGGGAATGTTGCAAATTGTGATCATGTGACTGCAACACACTATTAACAGTTGGAAATCTGGGCCAATTGCCAAGTGCCTGAATCACAAACACATTACTGTGAGGGCCCTGGGATGGCCAGAACTTTGAGGATCAGTCATAAGTGCCATTCATTTAGCACCACTGCAAGTTAAAACAGTCACTGAATGGGTCTCCATTAAGTGAGAACCACTTGCATTTCATTCATATGAAATAAGAATGTACACACACACAAACACACACACACATACACACAATGCGTGCGTGCGCGTACACACACCTGTCAATTTATATATGTACAATTACATTCACTGTTTAGGTTTAATGTTTTGGCTTTACAGCTGTTGTAAAGTTATTGACAAATCTTTCAGTGTTAAGGTACTGAACTAAGACTGGGAAGAGTGAGTTCCTAAGTCAACCCCTCTTTTCAGGCCAACTGACTTCACGGCATTTTCCGCTGGGAAAAAGGGGAAAGTGCAAGAAAAGCAACATCCTCATCCAAGCTTTGCCCTCTTCTTGCTTACATGATGCCCATACCAAAATGGGGAAAAGCTTATGTCTGACACAATTTTCTAACAAAAGTGGCAAGTACTTATAGATGTTGCTGCTTAATGTCAGAAGGATAAAACAAAAGGAGATCCCTACATAAGCCCCCTTGAGAGAGTATAGCAATGGCAGTATTGGGGAGTTCCACAGGAGAGAGGGTAAAAAAAAAATAATTGCAGACACAATCAGGAGAATGAAGACTTTTACGAGCATCCTGATGTATATTAAAAAGGGGTGGGGGCAGGTCTTTGATCACATGGGTGTTGCAGCCACTTCGACATTTTTACCCTCCACAGACACTGCTGGGTAGTATATACATAAATGGCCTATATTGCATCCTTCCAGATCTTAATCCATACATGGTAATCCTTTTCACCATGATATTTTAAACACTTTAAAACCTTTTTATTGAGCAATGCATTAAAACGTTAATACCTATTTTAAAGCATTATCAATCTAAAATGGAGGGAAAAAATATGTCCAGACATGCCATTGCACTGGCAAATTAGACAAAACATAAAGAACTAGAAGTACTATATTGATGTTAGTGTTCTGCAGATGTGAATACGAAACCACTCAGTGATTAAATCTCCTGTTGCACAAACTACATCCACACCTTGTTGCTTGACTCGAGTGAGATAAATCATTTATTGAAAAGAGACCAAAAGTACTATTACACGAAAATAAAAAGGAAAAGAATAAATAAAGCAGACAGATGTATAAGTATAATAATTCTACAGTATAGTAATGACGGTCAGCAAAATCACATTCAACACGGGAGGCATTCTGGCAACATGCAGGAATTTTCACAAGATGGTTCAGGTTAGTTCCTCTAATCCATGAAGCTCCAGAGATGTTTGAAACACACTGTAAGATGAAAAGCAGCATTTATGAATGCAATTTAGACAAGAATGTTGTTACTCTTTAGCAACATTGCTCCTTGTAGAGGTTACTTTGAAAATTCTCATGCAACTAATTATCAAGTCAGTGAGACTTGCAATGATATAAAAGCTTTTAGTTTTAAGAAACAGATCCTGGAAACCTGAAATGTTTGTCTCGATTGCCAGATTTTATTTCAGTGGCACAGCACTGCACAGCACAGCACTGTGACTGAGGGGGAAGGCAGTAAGGAATCATCAAAAGGGAGGGATTAAATTAAAAACTAACCAGCCTCAGGGATAGATAAAATTGTATTCATGCACTCATAACTGTTTGATGTTGCTGGGCTTCTTCCAGTTCTCTTTCTACAAAGCAAGTTGTTATTCAGCCAGTGGAGAGCCCAGTTGTCAGACAGAAGGAAGCCAAAATCAGAGTTGCATAGCCTATGTTGTATAAACATATTGTCCATTAATGTCTGGCAGATCACAAGATACACATTCATTCTCTCTCTCTCTCTCTCTCTCTCTCTCTCTCTCTCTCTCTCTCTCTCTCTCTCTCTCACACACACACACACACACACACACACACACACACACTCACACACACACACACTTCATTTTCTGTTCTTTCAGAGGGTGCTTTTGGTGTGTGTATGTGAAACATGATCTCTCTGTATGTCTAACTCTATGTTTCACAGAGGGAGGGAGGGAGGGAGGGACTAAATACTCATGGTATTTGCATATGTTTATCTATTTCTGTTCCTTTTTGGCAAGAGAAAAGCATCATTAAGTTTCTTCCTATATGAAACCATTATGATTTCATAAACCATTATGAAATCATGATGGCGCAGTGGTTAGAATTCAGTATTGCAGGCTAATTCTGCTGATTGCCAGCGGTTCGATCCTGATTGGCTCAAGGCTGACTCAGCCTTCAATCCTTCAGAGGTTGGTAAAATGAGGACCCAGATTGTTGGGGCAATATACTGACTCTGTAAACTGCTTAGAGAGAGCTGTAAAGCACTGTGAAGCAGTTTATAAGTCTAAATGCTATTGCCATTGCTATACTTCCCGTCAAATACTACAACTATCAAGTCACACAATTTTCCCTTCAAATGCAATATTTTTTTCTTTTAAAATTTAATTGTAATATCCTTTCTGCTAAAATGTGTCAAATGTGTTAGTTTACCTAACTCTGATTGGAAATCATTCAGGTTTGTGGCAAACAACATGGCATTGTCTGTCTACAAAGCTAGACATATATTCATACCCGTTACACAATCATAAAAATCAGGGAGACATGATACTTTTTTGCCATGTCCTGCTCAACACTGAGCCATTTGCTAAGCATTCTATTTATTCTTCTACATGTTTTACTTCCATAATTTTTGCTCTTACTGTATTCAGCAATCAAGCTTCATTTCTTATTTTTGTGTCAAACGTTCTATAATTCAAGCCTAAGCATTTTCTTCTAAGTGACTAAATCTACAATAAATGTTCTTTCTCAAATTCATACATTTCTCAAGATCTGTTGGAAAGCAAACATGTGTTCTGTTCTTCCCTCATCTGGCATAAAACTTTACTGTACTTCCTAAATTTTTCCCCCTGATACCTCTCATACTTTCCCCTAAGAATTATGTCAAATATCTTTCTTTGCATGCTTAGAGACTAATTTTGAGCAGCCTCTGAATTCTCTTTTCTGTCTTTCCCTTGAACAGAGACTTGTAAGTACTTTGGGAACTGAAAACTATGTAAGTAATGAATAAACAGTGTAAATCAAAGTATTGAATATAATAGTATATGAGTCAAAATACTGGACCAAAGTATTTGCTTTAGATAATTTCCTTTCTATATCATATAGAATATCTCATAAATATTTATTTATTTATTTATCATAAATAAAGAATACCTCATTCAACCCATCTATACTTTCAGCATGAATCGGGAAAAAGAATGTTCTTTGATCTAGAAGGTGTATTCTCTGTTTTACATTTGAAACTAAAGGGCATTGTGTATGTTTCGTTCACTGATTAATTACATGTTCATTTTGAAAAGCATTCCCTTTAATGAATATATGCAATATATAGCGTGTATACAATAGGCAAATAATGGCAAGCAAGACTGTCTATTAATGTAGTTAAGCTTCATGAAAGTCAACTCTTAAGTACAATTTTATTAATTCAAACTTCATCATCTCAACCACTTCATTTATGCAAGCAGCACTATCCTACTACCTCCAGGCAAACATGTAATTTTAAATAACTACTTAATGGGAACTCATGCTATTACTTTCTTACTGTTGATATAGATTGTGCTGAAGAATATCCAATTTGGTGAGCTAAATTAACATAAGTATTTGTTTTCAAGAGCAGTTTAAATAATGTTCTGAAAATCCAGGAGGTTTCTGAATTTTAACGCATTGGTTCTGTAAATAAAGTATATTATTGTTATATTTTGAATATATTATTATGACTGAAGTGAGGGGAAACAATATGAAGAAGAGAAAATAAATAAAGGAAAAACAAATTGAAATTTTTGATCTTAAAGACCAGAATGTTCTCAGATATCAGCCACAGATTCCATCTTCACAGTTGTTGCAATTTTTCCAGATAAGGAACTAAGAATGAACTTGACTAAAAAGTCAGATTCCATTGCTTGTCTTTAAAGAAACATTTAACTTGATTCTTTTTTCACAACATCTACCATTTGCCATCTAAAATATCGGAGATCAAGATATGATTAAAACATTCTGTTGAGAAGTGATGCCCACTTTGCTCTTAACCGATTTCATTTTTTTCCCCATACACTAATTTCCCTCCAAAAATGTTTCAGGGCTTTTTTTCTTTTCATGTATCATTGCTGTTCTTTTATTTGTGCTTTAACTTTCAGGTTATTCTAAAAACAAACAAACAAAAAAACACCTTCTAGGTACTGTGATTTTATTCTGTAAACTGCTTTGAAAGTATTCATATTGACAGCTAGGATGGCATATATTGATCAGATATGTGTGCAATAGCCATGGAGACAACCAATCCATGTTTGTGTATTTCTTTAAAAATGCTCTCTGATGGGTACATGCTTAAATCAGCTACTTTTATGTGGAATTCAAGTCATTTAATACTTCCTAGGTCAGAAACTGCACTGCAGAGGTCTGCACCATTTAAAAGGGAGTCATCTCAGAAATGTGACTCGGCAACTCCCTTTCAAGTTAAATGATTCATGAGTTGTTTTAGATGTGTCTGGCCAGACTTGATATTCCATTTCTGCTATCAGGGTGGGCTTCTGCCATTACCACACAAGTAGGCAAGGTGGCTTTAAAATCAAAGATCTACATATATTGTGAAACATGGTAAGGGTGCCTTGGAATCTTTTTTTTTTTAATTACAAGAAGTAAAATACATTGTTAAAATACATTGATTTCTGAAAGCACTGAAGTTATGCACACCATATGAAATAGAGTAAATGGGAGAAAGGGACCCAATACTATTTTTAAAAAAACCCAGCAGAATGAACATTTTTTAAAATAAACATTGAAAAGTGTGTTATGAAAAATATAGAAATTCAGAATACAGAAGGTAACATTAAACTTTTGGTTAAGGTTTTTGTACAGGATCTCAAACTCAATCCAATTTCTCCCTAAAAGCTGTCCTTATTTCTCTAAAAGCTGTGCAACTTTGCTGAAATACAGACCAAACCAATTACATTTCTAGAATCAGATTTCCAAAAATAAGTGCATTTTTTAAAAAAACATCCTGGGAAAAAGCAACAGTAAATCATTTTGTGTTGTTGCAAAGAGAATTATATGGAAGTGTCTATGAAGTCATGTCATCTGAAGCTGAGCTTAAGATGAGACAATACTGAACTTATAGTAGTATTTTCTCTTGAATTATGAAAATACTAAAATTTTTGTATGCAGTTTTCATTTGTTCTCTTTATGTGTTTCATGAAATGTAGAAGGCTTTATATGTCTTTTCAAGAACCACCAGCTGCTTATTAAACTTACTGAAACCTGAATGCCTTTTTACTTTATGTGTAGACTGGATAATTATGGCTGGATATTTTAGTCAAATGCTGAATCCTTCATTAGGATGTAGCTTGTTGGAGGTTCTACCAGGGGAGTGCAGCTATCGTATACCCTTGACCGAAGATCTGTATACGCCTTCTATCTGGGATGGTCGTCCTCTTCCACCAAACATGCAATTTCGGGAGGGATTCACATGGAGAGGTGAGGGAGGAAGGGGACACCCACCTAGCCAGCCAGATCAATCAAATCAACCATGGCAATCAATGGGGTGACAGATGTCGCAGCCAGATCATTCTTGCATCCATATGTGTTACATTAGGATGCAATATATTCCAGCTAAATTCAATTTTAGTACATGGAAAATACAAAATACTGATATAGGGCAATTTGGTGGATATATAATTTAACTATAAATTCTTCACAGCTAAAATATTTAGATTTGCTCTTTTTTTTAGTATCGCAGAAGAGTTAAATTAAAAATGAAAAAATAAAATTAAGGAACATGTATATATGCAAAACAATGTACCTAGTGCTAAGAATTTTTTAATGTCTGCTACATTGAAAATTAATTCTTTCTATGCCCATGTCATTTAATTCCATAAAGCAAAATGACTAAAGTGATTGTCTATATGTATATTATTAAACCTTTGAAAAAAATTTTTTGCTCCTATACTGTTGAGTTATATGAGGATATCTTTTGAATATTTTTTCCAACTTCCTTTAATGAAATTTTTAAACTTGTGATTTTGAACACTGTTGAGATTCTGTTGATTAATCTGTTCCTGATTTTACCTGGTAAATGCTAATGTCTAAATTTTAACAATAATCCTTGCATATAGACTACTGACAATATGACCATTGTCTATTCTGTGCAATCTTGTTTCTTAAAAATAATGGCAAACCTCAGATATTACATCACTAATTAATGTGTTAGATATACATTCAGAAAAACTGAAATTAATATTAATGTTCTCTTTGGAACAGGAATATTGGGAAACTATCAGCCAAGCAAGAAGAAAGGATCAAACTGATTAGTCTTGACTTATTGCACAACTGCAAGAGAACTTGGAGTCACACACACACCATCTAAATTCTTACCTGTTTTCAAGGGAGGGTGACCAGTCTGGGGAGATTCTTGTATTATAGATAGTATACAATAAGGTAATAAACTTGAACCTTTCATGTGTGGATCTGTTTGCTTGCATCTGACATTAATCTCCAAGACTCCTATTTCTTACTGCTAGTGAGGAACTTGGTGGCCACGATGCTTCAGTTGTTCAAGAGAAGGTTCAGAATTTCCCACTGCCAGAGATGCTAATTGCGTCAGTACCCTGAGCAGTCCCAGCTGTGCAGCCAGTTTTTCTGTGTTGCCATGGAGGTTTGCCAGAGAGATTTGGGGGAGAAATGGGCAAGATGAGAACCTCCATTGCTCAGTATGAGTTGTATATTGGA
This sequence comes from Thermophis baileyi, assembly GCA_003457575.1. Classification (NCBI taxonomy): domain Eukaryota; kingdom Metazoa; phylum Chordata; class Lepidosauria; order Squamata; family Dipsadidae; genus Thermophis; species Thermophis baileyi. Next base: position 2,385,074 of record QLTV01000448.1, read on the forward strand.
ACCCGAGCTATAGAATTCCTACGGATTGTACTTCATGCTAAGCTTGTTAAAGGAATCAGTGGCTAAGTGGATACTGTAATCATAGAAGAAAACAACCCAGTCATGGATAATTACCAGAACTTTATGGGCAGATTCAGGGGGTATTTTGGAGACCTGATACAAGTCATAGCAATAGCAATAGCACTTAGACTTATATACCGCTTTACAGTGCTTTACAGCACTCTCTAAGCGGTTCACAGAGTCAGCATATTGCCCCCAACAATCTGGGTTCTCATTTTACCCACCTCAGAAGGATGGAAGGCTGAGTCAACCTTGAGCCGGTGAGATTTGAACCGCTGAACTGCTGAACTGCTGAACAGTCAGCTGAAGTAGCCTGCAGTACTGCACTCTAACCACTGCGCCACCTCGGCTGCCGAATCTCAGCCAGCCATGAGATTCGGCAGTTCAAACAAGGCCACTGAAGGGCAAGGCTTTACATTACCAATTTCAAGTTCTTGCCAGCAGATGTGGATTGGAATGAACCAGCCCAATAGACCAGTTCAGGTAGGGTATGCACACCAACATCTGGACTGAGTTGGTTAGAAAAGGAGTTCCACAGAATCTGGAAAGTTGTACCAACTTTGTGCACTCATAGGCCTTATTAGGAGAAAATGCAGGCAGAACTAGTACAATCCAATGACCCCAGTCCTCACTGCATGAGCTTCCCCCCCTTATATTGCCCATGGCTCATATGGGAGAGGGAAAACCCATTCAGAATAACAGAGTTGGAAGGGACATTGGAGGTCTTCTAGTCCAACCCCCTGCTTAGGCATGAGACCCTATACCATTTCAGACAAATTGTTTTTCTTTCTCTTCTTAAAAACCTTCAGTGTTGGAGCACTCACAACTTCTGGAGTCATGTCATTCCAATGATTAATTGTCCTGTCAGAAAATTTCTGCTTTGTTCTAGGTTACTTCTCTCCTTGATTAGTTTCCATCCATTGCTTCTTGTCTTGCCTTCAGGTGCTTTGGAGAATAGGTTGATCCCCTCTTCTTTGTGGCAGCCCCTTAGATATTGGAACACTGCTATCATATAACCCTAGTTCTGGCAATTTTTTTTTCATATGTTTTAGCTTCCAATACCCTAATAATCTTTGTTGCTCTTCTCTGCACTCTTTCTAGAGTCTCAACATCTTTTTTATATTGTGGCAACCAAAACTGGATGCAATAGTCCAAGTGTGATCTTACCAGGGCATTATAAAGTGGTACTAACACTTCACATGATTTTGATTCTCTCCATCTGTCAATGCAGCCTAGGACTCTGTTGGCTTTTTTGGCAGCTGCAGCACACTGCTGGCTCATATTTAAGTGATTGTCCACTAAGACTCCAAGATCCCTCCTGAGGTTACTACTATTGAGCCAGGTACCCCTTCTATCCTCTCATGCAACTGAGAAGCAGCTGCTGAGGGAAAGCAAAGATGAAGAGTTTCACACTTCATTTCTTACGAATAGCTGAAATGTATCAACAGGGCTTGCCCAGCCAAAACCCTGTGGAGAGAATGCAGATTAACCACCAAAAGAACATCAATTCCCCTGCTAAGCATAGGTCCAGGGAAACAACAGCAGTCCCTCTCTCAAGAACGTATGGAGGACATGCAGTTCAAGGTTTGCTAATAAAAGTTTCAGCTATTTTGTCTTTTAACTCTGGATGTAAGAAACAGCAGGAAGCTTTAAATGATTCTAGAGCACCACTATTTTATAAACTCGGCAGTAGTAAAGAATTGCGAGAAGCTAGAGTGGACTTTATTGTTCCTATGAAGGTAGAGATGATAGATAGTCAGCCTTAAAGAGCAGGTCCCATCATGCAATCTACAGTGCCACTACCCCGTCATGCAGTCTACCACTACAGCTGGAGAGCATACCAAGCTTATTCTCTCTCTGCATGGCACAAAATTTTCAAATCCCAATTGCCTTGGGGTTTGCAAGGTTGAGGCTTCATGACCTTGCAACAGACTGGGAGACAGGGTTCTGTGTTTCCCTACTCCCACTTGACAGCACCGCCAGGTGCAAGTGGCAACTCTTTTGCAGCAGCTAGCCAAAAGCCCACAAGGAAGGGGGTATAGTTGCCTGCCAAATATATGAACTTTGCAGATGTTTTGATGGAAGAGAAGGCTTTAGTCGCTCTTCCACCTAAGATGTGGTAATACCAGGGGCCAAAATTCTAACTATGAGGCAATAACTGATTTTTATTTATTTATTTATTGAATTTATTTGCCTTCCATCTCGTAGCAAACAACTCTGATGTCAGCAAAGGAACTGTTGTTCTTAAAGCAATATTAGGATTCCAGTTTGAAGAAAAGATTCATTGGACCTTCTAAGTCACCACCTTCAGTACTTACCATTTCTGTTCTTAATAAGCAAGAGGTGGATTTTCTGAACCCAAGTAGTGAGGTCCCGATGTCCACAATTACAAAGACTTTAACAAGATCACAGTAAGGGACCATTACCCATCTTTTTGGGCTTTCTAGATTGCAGAATGCAGGCATATTTACCACACTAGATCTCCAAAATACATATAAACTCATTAGAGTCAAAGAAAAACATGATTTTTTTATGGCATTCAATACCAGTGTGGAAAGTAATGCATTTGGTTTGGTCAGTTGTGGAGCTGTGTTGTCCAGGCTTATGACCCAATTGTTTCCAATAAAATTGATACATTTTTGGTGATGTATCTGGACAGTATCTTGATTTGCTTAGGATATGAAGAGGTTAATGAACACTATGTACAAAAGATATTTGTGCAGGCTATGGGGAAATAAGTTATTTGCCAAGCTAGAAAAATATTCCTTTGGCCTAAAACAGCAGTTTCTGGGTTATCAGATTTCTACAGATGGAATCCAAATGGACCCCCAAAAGATGCAGACAACGCTCTCATGGCACCTGCCCCCAAAATATGAAAGATGCTCAGTTTTTCCTTGGTTTTGTGAATTTTTATACATTCCAATCTTTGCACATGTTAAGCCTCTTATTCAATTGCTGAAAAATAAAGTGAAGTTTGCTTCATTGGAAAGAGAATAATCTGCATTTGAATAATTAAAACAATTATTTGCCAAGCAGTGCCTTCTCCAATACCCTGACCTATTAAAGAAATTTAATGTCCACACAGGTGCTATAGGAGGGGGGAGGAGGAGGCAGCAGGAGGAGGGGGCCAAGCTTCCTTACTCCAGAGATTTAATGTGTCCAGAAAGGAATTACAAGGAGCTCTTAGCAGTGGAAACAGCTTTGTCCACTTGAGCAATGACTGGAATTGGTATCAATTAAAGTCTGCACTGACCCTAAAAATTTAGAAATGTTGTAGAAAATTCAGCCACTTTTCCTGAGGTGGAGTCATTTTTTTTAACTTCAATTTTTGTATTACATATATCTCCAGCTTGAAGAATTTATCCTGTCCAGAAAGCCAGAGCACCTCCAGATGCAACAAGTACCAACCCCGCAAGGATTTTGCAACTTTCCAATTTTTGTTGGCTTCCCCCACAAACACCTATTGAGTTCTTGGGGGCAGGACACATAATCTAGGATCTATTTTTCAGAATTAAAGTGCAGCAGCAATTTGACTCATAACTTGCAGGCCTGAATAGATGACCTTCAGGGGACCCTGCCAAATAATGTATCCCAATTTTTAACAGAAAAAGGGCCTTCGTGACATAAAGGCAGAATTGTAGTTTCAATTTCTTTGTGAGAGGAGGTTCTACAGCGTTGCCATGATAGAGAGACAACAGGGCATGGGGTGTATTCAAGATGCTACACAGGACATTGAGAGGCTTTTGGTGGCCTATGGTGGCAACAGACATCAAGGGGTATGAAGTGTCTTGCCACAAATTCAGGAGGGCAAAACCTCAGCATCAGAAGCCTGCAGGGCTGTTGTGGCCCTTGGAAACACCATCCCAGCCCTCGTATACAATGTCACTGGACGTATCACAAGTCCAAGACCATAATTCCATATTGGTAGTGGTATATCTTTTCAACAAGCTGGTACATTTCGCCCCTTGTAAAGGTTTGCCCAGAGCGAGGGAGACAATCCAGCTCTTTTTGGATCATATCTTTTGCTATGGTGGATTGGTCCCTAGGCTAATTTTTGATCGCAAAAGTCAATTTACTTCCAGGTTCTGGAGGGTGCTGTTCAGCTTTCGAAGGTCCAGATCAGCCTATCATCAGCCTATCACCCTGCTGCAAATGGCAAGACTTAGAAAACTAACCAGATGCTGCATCAGTATTTAAGATGTTAGTATACCTACTGCCAAGATAACTGGCCCTCATTCCTACCACTTGCACAATTTTCCTAGAATAATTCAATCCATAAATACATTGCTATGACTGTTTTCCTGGACTTATATATTAGGCACCCAAAGAATTTGCTGGCAGCATCACAGAAAATTTTATCCCAGGAATGGTAGATTTTCTACAGGAACAACATGCTGCTCAAACCCTCTTAAGGGAGCCATTAGACCAAATTAAATTGTCTTACAAAAGGTCTGCAGATAGGGATGGAAACCAATTGCTGAGGGAGACAAAATGTGGTTGTCTGCCAAAAACTTTTGGTTTCTACTTCAAATGCAGACTTTGTATTTAGAACCTTTTAAGATCCTCAAGCAGGTGAATCCTCTGGCTTTTAATTTGCAATTGCAATTGCCTCCATCCAGTTTTCCATCATTCCTTGTTGGTCAGAGAGATCTCACCAAGCCACTCATAATACCTTCCAGTTATTCCTTCCAGTAATTGTTTCAGGTGGGAAGGAGTTCAGATCAAAAAAATATTGGATTCAAGGCAGTGGTGGGATTCAAATTTTTTTACTACAGGTTCTGTGGGCGTGGCTTGGTAGGCATGGCAGGGGAAGGATACTGCAAAATCTCCATTCCCTCCCCACTCCAGGGGAAGGTTACTGCAAAATCCCCATTTCCTCCCCACTCCAGGGGAAGATTACTGCAAAATCCCCATTTCCTCCCGAGCAGCTGGGACTCAGAGAGGCAGAGAATAGATGGGGGCGGGGCCAGTCAGAGGTGGTATTTACCGGTTCTCTGAACTACTCAAAATTTCCACTACCGGTTCTCCAGAACTGGTCAGAACCTGCTGAATCCCACCTCTGATTCAAGGAGACGGGGTAAAGGCCTATAGTTCTTGATTTATTGGAAAAGCTATCCAAAAGCAGAGTGTTCTTGGGAAAACACTCCTGATATAGGTTCAGCACTATAATAGGGGAATAGGGGAAGCACAACACACCAGGCTATGTCTGGGCTTCACTTTTCAGGGGGAAAGGAGAGGAATTCTCTAATCATCTAGATGCTTTGTAGAACATACCACCTGGAGTAGGGATCAAGTGGGGAGTAAGCCTTAGTAGTTGTGCAGGTGTGAGCAAACTAGGACTGACCTCCCCTAAATTCCATTTATCTATTCCAAGAGAGAATGAGCAGTCCAGAGAGATTGTTGTATTACAGAGGTAGAATAAATAAAATAGTCAACCTGAACCTTTCATGTTTGGATCCAGTTGCTTGACAAGGAGAGATTGAGAAATGGCAATATATCCAATTAAAGCGTATTTAGATGAATAGTCTGGTTCAACTACTGAAGCTCCTAAATTACTACCAATCTATAAAATTTGTGTAGACAGTTAAAGAGTATTGTAACACGTTGAGTAATTTGTTAGAAAAAACTTTAGAATAAAGTACAATAGAATAATCCACACAAACATATCAGTGATAAGAGATTACTATTAAACCTCTTTAATAGTAGAGTTTCAAAATCATTATGCTGTAAGCGTAATATTATTAGGGGACACATGCACATGTGATATGGGCATAGTCCATTACTGTTCATTTTGGTCTAACATAGCTTTGAAATGAGTATTATGGTTTTTAGATGTGAATGCAATTTTTGAAGATTTGCTACATTAAAAATTAGGAATTTTATCAGGTTTAGAACATTTAATCTAATTTGCCTGTTATGTAAATAAAAAAACCTGAATTTTTATGCTTAATAAAGATGTTGCCCAATTCTTGTATTTTGGATATTGTCTGTATGCTGCTCCAGAGATTATACTCTAAAGTAGAGGAATCCATTATTACAAAGTACCTATTGATTCTTATCTGTGCATTGCATGTAACAGCATGCATACGATTTCCAGGGAAGTAGACTGCTCTGAAACAGTGGAGCTAACAATTGTGGTAAAAAGAGGAGCCTCTGAATGGATTGGCTCCTCAGAATTTATTTCCAGATTGAGGAAAGAACTAGGATCATTCACAAGTTTGCTCTGATCAGCTCCTCCTACAAAGAGATCATAAAAGAGCAATCTCCAGTATGAGAGATGTATATGAGAGATGTGTATGAGAGCTCTGGGTCGGTGGTGGGATTCAAATTTTTCTACTACCGGTTCTGTGGGCGTGGCTTGGTGGGCATAGCTTGGTGGGGCGGCACCTTGCTGTGAGTGGCATCAAGTTGGCCACGCCCAATAAGTCACATGACTTATTGGGCATGGCAACCAAGCCACAGCCACAGAACTGGCAGAAAAGGCAGCTCCTGCGGCCTGTCCCTTTATGGTCCCCCCTCCCCTCCGCGTCAAAGTACCTTAAAGGGACACCGCAGTCCAGCTGCCTTCTGAGCAGCTCTTTTGCGACGCCGTCCCTCCAACACAGCAGGCTGTTCTCCTGGCCGGGTCTGGCAATGGGGTGCAGCTGCGCACGTGTACTGGCAGGCAATGGGATGTGCGTGCATGGCCAGCGAGAAGAACAGGGCGGCGACAGCGATAGGACTTCAGGCCTCTTTTTTGGCCTGTAGTATTCAGCGCAAGAAGCCTGCAGCCACCGCCTCTTTTTCAGTGCGAGAAGCCTCTTTGCCAGCCGGAACCAAGCTGGCAGCGGCAGCTGCAGGCTTTTGCACCGAAAACTATCAAAAACTACACGCCGAAAAAGAGGGCTGAAGAAGTCCTGTTGCCGCCGTCGCCGCCCTGTTCTTCGCGCTGGCCGCGCATGCGCACCCCATTGCCTGCCAGTGCCACTCGCAACCAGACCCGGCCAGGAGAACGGTCTACTGCGCCGGAGGGATGACATCGCAGCGGAGCTGCTCGGAAGGCTGCTGAAAACTACCGGCAGCTGGAGGCCTGCTGGCCGAGCCTTGCCAGGGACCCCCACCAAGGCGCAGATGAAGGTGAGGCGGAAGGCAAGCGGGCAGCATGTGGGCGGAGGCTCTGGGGCAAGGCTGGAGCCAGGGAATGGCGTGTTCCCCGGCCAAGGCGAACGGGTGGAGGCTCCGGGGCAAGGCCAGAGCTGGGGAATGGCATGTTCCCCAACCCAGCCAAGGCAAACGGTGAGCGGGTGGAGGCTCCGGGGCAAGGCTGGAGCCGGGGAATGGCACGTTCCCTGACCCAGCCAAGGTGAACGGCGAGTGGGCGGAGGCTCCAGGGCAAGGCCCGAGCCGGGGAATGGCATGTTCCCCGACCTGGCCAATGCAAATGGCGAGTAAGCGGAGGCTCTGGGGCCTCGGGGAATGGCATGTCCCTGGGCCCAGACCTGAGGCGAAGGGAGAGCGGGTGGCATGCTTACCTTTGGTGAGCAGAGCGGCCGAGGCGCCGAGGCGAGGCGATTAGCTGGGCCGCGTGGCAAAGGCAACATATTTAGGGTGGCCAGGCGGGGTGGGGCGGGGGTGGGCAGGGCGAGCAGGCAGGTAGGGTGAGCAGCGAGCGGCCAGGTGGGGGCGAGTGGCGACTGGGCAGGTGGGGGTGGGGCCAACCAGAGTTGGTATTCGCCGGTTTGTCAAACCAGTCCAAATTTCCGCTACTGGTTCGCACGAACCGGTCCGAACCGGCTCTGCTCTGCGTGTGTGTGTGAGAGAGAAAATTTCCTATATAAGCTGTAACTCTGTACCTTTAAAGTGACACACTGGATTCTACTTCCTCTCTAAACTACTTTAGAAAGTTGCTTCTTAATGAATCTCTGGATGTTAAGAAGCTTTGAAAGACGAGCTGAATTACACAGGGATATTTTCCTTCTACCCTGCATAAAAGAAACTCTAAATAAATTTAAGAAGTAACACGATTTTCTAGTGGGTGTTCAGTGTCTGACTCCAGGTATCTAGAATATATATGTGAATTTTGACTGTTTATTGTTATTATTGTTTCTCAAGTTGTGAGCATTCAAAAATCTGTTTGAGATTGTACCCAGGATATCAATATGAGATAAACACACATACCCACATACATATATGTGATACTTAAAAAAATAATTAGGGATGGTGGTACTAGGGGTCGTATGAAAGTACTACACACTTGATAGAGATTTTGCCATAGTACTTTAGTGCATGACATCTTGTGATCTCTTGTGCAATGAGTCTTCTTTGAGTAGCATGCATATCGTAAATCTTTCTGACTTGATTTGCCTGTTTAAAACGTTTCTCTTGACACAGGCCTTCTCTACATTAGTTGAATAACTGGTTCTGAAACAGGGAGAAGTGATATAGGATCATTTTTGCTTAATTTAGCAAAAAGTTAACAAAACATCTTACTCTCATTATAGTTTTCACTCACTCACTCACTCACTCCTTATTTCAAGCGTTACTTTTGTTGCTACAGGGTTATGATATCTCCCTGTTCAATTTCTTATTTTTTTTTTCTGGAAACACCACTTGTCCTTGTTTCCCCTTCATCTGCAATAATTGAAATGGACAAAAAGACAAACATGGTCTAAAAAAGAGGTCATGCCTGTAAAAAACCAACCTTGGATCAGAAAAGAAAGCCCATCCATAATAAACATGAGATTTATTTCTGAAGAAAAAATTAAATTTAACTTAAATATTGCTGATTCTTTTTGCAGTCTAACTTTACTATGATTTCTTTGCTATTCTTTGCTGCTGTTTTTTTAAAGTTTATACCACAAACAGCAAATCCATTTTATCTTACCTGTTGGTGTGCTACTACGAAATGAGGAGGAAGGGGTGATCGGAGGTGTGACGGGTGGAGTAAGGCTTCCACTGCTGTGACGTGGAGGAGTAGATACATTCCCACGGGACACTGAGCTTGATAAGGTCAAGGAGAGTTTAGGTTGGATTTTCTTCTTGAGAGATTCCTGCTCCCGACGAGCAGCATCAGTCATAAACCTAAAAAAGCAGTGATACTAATATTACAGGAAAAATTACTATGGATTGGCAACTGTAAACATTTGGTGCAAGTACATGGGAATATTCCTTATGCTATTCATTTCTTACCTCCCCTTGTTCCTGGTAAATCAAATATTGTCAAATAATGAATAGAAGGGAATATTTTTTTTAGTAGTGTTTTCCCACAAGTGCAAGATTTGCTTTTTTAAAATTAATTTAGTGTTGATCCATTGATTGTGATAGGAATTAACTGACCAGCTCATTTCTCAAGCCTGACACTGTTGGCTGAAAGTGGGGCTAGTCACTTTCTCTTAGCTCACCTCAAAAGGTTGTTTGTTGTGGGGAAATAGGAAGAAGGAGCATTATGTATGTTTGCCACATTGAGTTATTTATAAAAAAAATAATGAAGGTGGATAAAAAGTTTTTTAATGCTTAATTTTATTGATTAAATTGACACACTCAAAGCTCCTTTCTAAGGGACATGGTGATTAAGAAGTATGAAATATAAACAAAGTTATTTTGAGTTCTCTGCTTTACTACTAAATTTCTCTTTTTAAATTTAACTAGAACAATATTTTCAAGCATGTCCTTTTCCAGTGATAACTACCATTTGTTTAGTTTTTAGCAGTTAATTACTTGTCAGCAATTCCTGACAAGTTTCAAGTTCATATGGTTTACTGCATGGACCCAAATAAATGTCTTATGTTCTGTAATGGAAAAGCTTGCCCTGGCTAATTTTTCAAAAGCTTAATAAAGGCATAAAAGCCACTGAGTACAATTTAATGTCCCAATTATCATCTCAGAATTCACTTTCAAAGCATTTAACAGCTAGATTGTTAGGGCATTCATCAGCTTTGTTTTTGCTTTGGGTCATTAATTAACAAACCAGTCATCACTTGCTGCTAACAATACATTGTGGATGGGTTACCGCTAAATCATAGGAAATAGTTTTATGGGATCATTTCATAACCCATTTTAAAATGGTTCAGATGCCTTATCACACTATACAGCAATAAAAGAAAAATCTTCAAAATGTATAGTCCAGGTGAGTAGGTTGGATGGTGTAGTATTTCTTCAACAAAATACAATTATATTTGAAACATATTTTTAAATACACCATTAATTGTTTAATTTAATCCAGACTACACAGCTCTTGTTAAGTGACATGATATCTAGGATTCAATTAGTGCATCACTAAAAACAAATATTGTAATTCTTATTCTTTTATTTTTAGTTATGAGAAAATGCCAAATTTTAGGATGGAAAGCTATTACAAAGGTGACGTCTTTACATCATTCTAGTAGGTGATCAGATTTCTTCACAATCCATGCAAAAAGACAACCAGTTAGGAGAGCTCTCAAGATCTAAAAGAAACTAGTGGATTTCCAGTTCATGGAGTAAGAAATGAAAGATGAGTTGATTGTTTGAATTTTGATGTGGCAATACACCAATAATCTTCAGGAGAGAGGAAATGAATAAATATACCTCACAAAGCATAAGGACAATCTACTGCAATATTATCTTCCACACATCTGACAATTTTCTTCATTAGACCCAATATGGCCAGGCATTAAGGGGTTAGGGTATTAGGGATTAGAGAACAGTATGTCTTCTTAAAAACTAAATACTACTGTCCTACTCTGAAATTATTACAATATATTAAGCCATACTTATAAGTTGATATTTACTTAGAAGTTTGTTGAAAATGTATGGCATTATTAAAATGTATGGTATGAGATGAAATTATTACATAATGGAAGTTCATGTTGTTGTTATTGTATCTCTTTTCATCCAAGTCATTCAAAGACTCAAGGCAGCATGCACAATGCTTCTTCTCCTTATTTTTCTCCACAACAACAGATTGTGAGATTGGTTGGGCTGAGAAATTTCCATTGACTTTCCACTGGTGAGAGTGGATCAGAATTTGGATCTCTTTGAGCCTAGTGCTAGAGTTGAATTATGTTGTTGTTAGTTGCGAAGTTGTGTCCGACCCATCGCGACCCCATGGACAACGTTCCTCCAAGCCTTCCTGTCCTCTACCATCCCCTGGAGTCCATTTAAGCTCACGCTGACTACTTCAGTGACTCCATCCAGCCATTTCACTCTCTGCCGTCCCCTTCTTCTTTTGCCCTCAATCTTTCCCAGCATTAGGTTCTTCTCCAGTGAGTCCTTCCTTCTCATCAGGTGGCCACAGTATTTGAAGAGTTGAATTATACTTATATGTAGAAATGCTTATACATAAATATCTACTTAACAATTACATTTGAACAATGATTTGAAAAGAAAATAATGACAGATTTTCATACACCAACCCAGTGGGTTACTGAGAATATAGAACAATAAAAATAAGAAACAGCATCAACTGCAAGTGTTAAAATCATTTTATAAAGAGATCTGTTGGTGCCCTTGAAGGGGTAAATTCTTCTCTTTTCTACTTCCTCCTCAGTCACTCAAGGCAGTAAGAGACTGCAGATAGGAAAGCACATCCCTTCTGAATCAGAATGCGCTTTCTCTTGAATAGAGAAGAAAACTGTTTTTTCCCCTCAATTTGTTGTATCAGCACTGTTGTAAAAATAAAAATAAAAATTAATAATTCATTACTAGTAAATCAAACAAATTATAACTGAAAAAACAAATCAGGAGAAGAAATTCAACATACCATTTGCTAAAAGTTTAAAACAGTCACCATACCTAAAAATGATAGAAAGAAAAAAAAATGGAGGCAACATAGGAAAGTCTGTTAGAAATAAGTGGGAAAAAATGCATACAATTGGTATTTAATTAATTTCCTAATAACACAACTGCTTTGAAGCCTCTATGAATTTGTTAAATAAAATCATGCTTGTTACTCGTACAAACCATGAAACTATGTTATATGTACTTGTTACTGAAATATCTGCAACTTGTGTTCTGCGTTCTCTTACAAACACCCCATGCATTTGAATATTTTCGTTACAGTTAAAATGTACCAGTCTGAACTTAAAACAATTAAATGGTCTCTTTCATGGAGAGGGTGGCCTCCTCTTGCTACGTGAACTAGCTGTATAGGCTATTAAAATAATGAGTTTGGGCTGAGTCATCTAATCCCATGCCTGGTGCAAGCCACGAGAAAAAGGACTTTGCCCACAATTCCTTGCCTGTTTACCAAACAAAACACAGACTTGTTCTTTGCTCCCTTCCCCCTTCCTTCAAGCCACTTTTGATGCAAAAGATGGTATTGCAGAGCCCTCTACAGGTTGCCACCCGGGCATTGCTTCACAGAACATGTGTTTTATTCAAAATATTTATGTTCCAAAGTCTCTTATAGCAACAAGGGGTAAAAGAGCATTGTTCCTGCATGCCAAAGAAATTTTTTTATCCACAAATGTTACTTTCATTGGATACATATTAAAATGGATTCCCTGATATTATTTATTGTGGTAACAATAAAACATATATTATAATTACTGCCAGAGAATTTTGGATGAGGAAAGCCAAGTTATTTGACAAAAATGTTCACAAAACATTCAGGAAAAATGTTTTCTTATATAATATTGCTTTTAAAAACACCTCACATATTTACGGTATAACATGCTGCAGGTCAGATTAAAATGTCATAGAATTCAATTTGTATTAGAAATATGTAATTACATCTGAGGATTTAATTCAAACTGATATATTCAATATATATAAAGGTTCTTCGATTATAATAGATTGCCACAGATTATTTACTGTAAATATCAGATTGCCATGTGTATGTATGGATTTCTAAATACATTGATTAAAATCAGAATGCAAAATTAACAATATACCTCCCATTATTGATCAGTAATAGCTTATAACAAAAAGTACAAAATAAATCTTAAAAACAACTTGTAGAGTGTTTCCAGTAAACGTGCTTCTATTTTTTTAAAAAAAGTCTCTATAGAACTATTTATGAGAAATCTTCAGTGAAGTATATTTTACATCTAGATTGTGATCTCTTCCTTCTTACACAATCACTGGAAACACAATTCTCTCACAAACTGCTGAGCCAGTTTTAGATCACTTCCAAAAAGCAGCAAAGGTCCTACTTAAGAATTCAAACCATAAAGAATAGTAATCATGCTTAACAGAAAACCTGTCTAGAAAACAAGAATAAGATAAATGAAAATGAAGCAAAATTATACAACAGATATTAGCCATCAGTGAATATGAAATAATCATACATGATAACATACATTAAAAATATCAGATACCCTTGGAGTCAAAATATCAAATAATAAATTGGGGAATTGGGGGAAATCCATATCTCCAAGAAAAACAGGATCCAAATGTGTAAATAGTTTTTCTGTTGATGTTCACTGGAAGGAAACCAGTATATATCACAATGTCAAATGGACACAGAATATATGTATGAATACCATAGTAATATTTAAAGTTACTCCCTATCCTCTCTATCTCACATCCTTCCTTTGGAACAGGAACTGAGACTGAAATGGCATAAGAACAAAACTCAAACAATGTACATGCTCACCATGTTGAGAAAAAGATAATGAGAATTAGAACAAAATTAAGTTTGCATATATTCTGCAATGGAATGGAAAATTAAATCAAGTGTCCACATGATTTCATATAAATGCGAGTGGCCACAAATAGCAAAATTATAAAATGTTACATTAGTTTTGTTTAGTAGTTAAATAACAGATAAGTGAGTGGTAGATTCCTCAGAACTCTTTTAGCAAAGATGGGGAGAAAAGTTAATGGAAGACACAAGCTTACTAACTAAACCAAGCATATGACATTGGGCGATGGAATGGAAACTGATCACAATAACTCTACAAAATTCATCCCACTGAATATTAAAGATAATTACAAGCCATCAAAGTTTTCAAAGTGACTGAACAAAAATTCTATAAACGATTTCAGGCTAATTACAGTTACAATTTTTTAAAGCATCCTGAATATTTTCTTAATGATATTGAGATATATTGTTCTTTTTATCTTTGCAATATCTAATGAGAGAACAATTAAAAAATAAAGACTCTACTCAATCCCATAAATTACAAAAAGATATGGAGCTGTAGAATATATCAGGCTGAAATACTATGCCAAAACAGCTCATATGAATGAAATCCCATCTTTAGTATAGGATAGCTCAGTGTTGGCGAAACTTTTTGGCACCGAGTGCCGAAACTGGAGTGCGCCAGGCGGCTGCTCTTCCGGTTTCTGATGCACACATGCGCACTGGCCACCTGGTCTTCCAGTTTCTGGTGCACATGCGCATGCAAAGACCAGCTGGCCAGTGTGCATGCACGCCGGGCAGCTGCTCTTCCGGTTTCTGCCGCTCCTGCGCACGTGAAGACCAGCTGGCCGGCGTGCCAGAACCTGGAAGAGCAATGGGCAAAGGCTCGCGTGCCCGGAGAGATGGCTCTGCGTGCCACTTCCGGCATGAGTGCCATAGGTACGCCTTCATGGGGTTAGCCCATTCTATGATAAAAAATTCACATATTTCAGATAGGTATAATATTAAAAATAATTTTCTGACTCACAAGGCAGTAGCAATATTGTCGAGCTTGGTCAAGAAACTTGTATAATGTTGTTTAATTGCAAGTTAAATTATTTATTTGGCCTGGATTATTATGCTGATTAATATATTTTTATTTTTCCTTCTTTCACATGAAACTAATTTTACTTTAAAGCTTGTTAAGTATAACTGAAAACTATGGCAGCAAAAAAAGTTTACTCATAACAGAGTCTGCAAATTAAATGAATCAATAAAATGTGACACTCAGTATCAAAAACTACAAAAGTTTATTTTGATGCAACTTTGTTATGGCCACTTTGGCATCCAATGGATGCGGTCAATTTATACAGATAAAAATATTCCTTGTTCTACTGGATAACAGCTGATGTCATGATATTTAATTCTGCACTATATAACATGGTGCACCAAGTAGACTAATTAGAGGACACTGTAACTCTAATTATAGCTGCCATGAAGCTGATCACATAAAATAAATGCAGTACGACGCAGACAATCTTTTATTTCCTCCATCACATTATTAATCTCTCTCCAGAAATGACGCATGCAAGGACAAATCCACATATCATGTACTCATATTTTGTGAATAATTTCCTTTAGGAAGCATGGAAATATGAAACTATATTCTTATATTTTATTATTGCACTTCATGTATCCTGTCAGTGAAATGCTTGTTATAACACTGCGCTGCCAGAGAACATTATCAGCATTGTTGAGGAGATTTTGTGCGATTGTGGTCATCATCTGGATGATTTTTACATATAGTAAATCACAAATACTTAGAAATTCCAAACTAGGGATCATTCTCCCTGCCACCTCTGTCACATTTACATTAATTCTGGGTTTGCCATCTATTTTGATTAACATTAATTTTCTCGTCATATCATCAGTCATCTGTCAGTTTCTGTCATTTAAAATCAGACTGCCTGAATGCTTTCATTCAGCAAGCCTAGGAAATGCTGTGAACAATATCAAGGTCACATATATGACCACAGGAATTAATACTTTTTGAAATGAGAATGTTTTGATAGTAAATTTATTACAAGTACCTTATTCAAGAATTATTTTCATACTTACTATTTTTTCATTCAAGAGCATTTTTTGTAGTCAATCAATGTAACACATAATCATCCTTGTCCAAATAAGGTAAATAAAATCTTAAAATGGACAGTTATGAAGAAAAATGGAAAATACCAATACTTTGTAGTACCAGTTTATCACTCACTTTATCACTTGTTGTTCTCATCCATATAATGTTGATATTTGAAGTGCTAACTTCAAAAACATGCATATTTCATTTAATTTTTTGCTCTGTTCAACTGGCACTGAGATTTTTCATAGTGCATCTGTCCATCTTTAGGTTATCCAAATTCGTATGCAATGTCACTTTTTGTGCCCATCTATTTAGTAAATGGACTGTGTTCTGTACATTTATAGTTCTATTTTAATGCTATGTTCATGACATCTTTGAAGTTAATCGTCAAAATTTATCATTTGTGATTTATTCTCCGAGTAAGTTCTTTAACATCCACCATTCCAACACAAACTCTGTGATCCAAAACTTTCTGCATCTCACTTTCATAAATTCCACACTTCGCATTCATAGAAAGTTGCTAGAAAGATCATGATGTTGAAGATGTTTGCTCATTTTGTGGTATCCATTTGTTGGAAAATGATATTTATACAATTAAACTGAACCATGCTGCTGTTTTTGTCTGTGATTTTTCTGGATCAGTTTTGTAGATGTTACTAATTTCTTGGCCCGTTACTAGCCAAAATTATAAATTTTGTCAAAAGATACAAGAAATCAAACTGTTAAAGTAAACAGCCACTGAAAACATAAACTAACATTATAGATTCTTCAGTTACAATGTCTTGTTCTCTATGCAAGTCGATAAAATAATTTGCCCAGATCTGCCCAGTAAGGTACCCTATATCTCTCAAAATTTCTGCAAGATATCTGAAAAATATCCTTGAGCCAAAAATTATCATACATATTAATTACCCAGATATGATAAATTTGCAAATAAGCATTTTAAACTATCAACTTCTACAATCAAGTTTACCAATTCTGTAAATTTAATATACATCTTTCCATGATATATTTTGAAGACGTTTATATTAAATTTAAAAATAGTGATGTCAAAATGGTTCATATAAAAATAAAAATCACATAAAATGGATAAGACGACAATTAATGAATGAAAAGAGAAAATAAATGTGTTTCCATCATTCACACTGGGAAAGCCTAGATAAATTATGGGTCTTTAGCAGATACCTGAACAATAACTCTAAGTATGAAGTTGTCAAACCAATTTTCAATTATTCTGATGGCTAGTAATTTCCTTCAAAATATAATTTGATTCAGCATATGCAGCTAAGCAAAATATAAATTGTATCAAGGAATCCAAAATGTTTAGGTAGAGCAAGGAAGAGGACTTTGATGGAGATATGTAGCAGCTGCTCCCTAGGTAAAAAGGCAAAAGCTTTCCTTAAAATCCAAAATATCCCAATAACATATGGAAGCAGCTCAAACAAAACCTCCCTAAATCACTGAACTAATAGAAGAAGGAAATATAATATAATGAAGACCTGCATTATGTGTAGTGGATCTGATAATGAAATCCACAGGTTAAAATTAATTTTATTGAGATTGGCTATTATAGCAAAATTTTGCAAGCCTGATTGTTTCTGTTCCTTTTCATTACAATCTGAAATTCCTATACCTATATACTGTATAGCCATTTTCACAACATTCCAAATTTTCCATTTGCTGAATAGAATGTGTTCCTGAAAATGTAGACATTTTGTACATTTGTAGATGCAAATAAAAATTCCAGAAAAAGCATCACTGTAACCTGGTGACCCAAGTGGCCACTGAGTTTGCTAACCACTGATGGAAAATTTCAGGATTAGATCCCTACTTCCTTGTGTTGCCATGTTTCCTTTTGTTTTCATCCAATTGAGACTGTGGTCCTCTTCAGTATGTGTTGACCTTTGGCTAATTGAATTTTGTCTTTCAATTTACTCAAGATCTTGTCTTATCTAAAACAAGGCTTTCTTTTTTATTCATCATTTTCAAGGAGGGGAGAGGTATTGTTGTAGTCATAATATGGCAGAGGATGATGTAATGGCTGTTTTTTTTATTTTTTTTACATCTTTATCTTGTTATAGTCTCTCTCATTGCCCATCCCTGATGGTCCCCAATGCCCCATAGAAAACATTTATTTTTATATTCTCCCACAATGACACTGAAGTTTCAGAAAGCCGAGAGGTGTAGATCACTGGGGAAATTTAAGCTACATTGGGTTGTGGGTTGTACCCAGAATAAATGCAAGACGCTTATACTCACTTAAGAGAATTCCAACATATTTTTTTCTTTAAAAAAATTCCAAAATAAATTTATTTAGCATGAAGGTGAGGGAGAATATTAGAAAATGAAGAATAAATACCCTACCTCTGACTTTTTAAAATGCAGAATGCGTTCTTAATAATGCGTATTCTTTACTCTTATATGCCTTTAAAAATCAAGCATTGTGCTAATGCTAGGAATATTTGAATGCTGTTTTTTTTAATTAACTGGAAACCATTTTAAATTGCCATAAGCTGTTCATGTGTGAACTTATTGAAGATAAGAGAGTTACACTGAATTCAAAGTGCAATAGCATACTAATGTTAACAAATTAGTTCTGCCTTCAAGATGGAACACTTCTCTCTTTAATCTGTCAACTTATTACCATGGAACAATAGCAACTGCGGGCCAGTCACACTAAATAAGCATTTCAGAATGAATATTTTTTTTTCAAATTGATCAATTATGAAAAAGGTTTCAGTCTAAAATAGATGTTGAACAGACATCTCAGCTGCACAATATTATCACCCCTTACCTAAATGAGCTCAGTGCAGAGACCTGATCTTTTTGCCAATAGCAGATCAAATTATTAACAGCAAATATTGAAGTGAAACGATTCATAAGTACTACTTTGCTGAATTCTGTTTCAGGCTGCACTTAATCTTTATTCATCTTTAATGAGTATTTATAGTATGACCCTGACAGCTTGCTACCACTGTGATAAATTATCTGACTCAAGTCTGATTAAAAATGCTACCCTGAATGCTAATTATCTCACCAGACCCGCTTAATAATAGCATTTCTTGTCAATTATGGAACCAGAGAATGGGTGCCAGTTGTAAACTGCACCACACAAGTCTGTCCTTAAAGGCAAATTTCCCATCATGCTTTGTCATCTGCCACATGTAAATCTAGGATTCTGTATCTGCAGTGACCTCCTTATTAGTGAACTGACAAAATGATGAAGCTCAGCTCCTGCCACTAGACAATTATGGACTGGATTTGCTGCCCATGGGAGATCAACAATGTAGAGTCACTTGTGATGCCGTTTACTGCTAGTCTTTACAGGAACCTTTGCTTTCAGTGACAAGCACCCCATCTCATATATATTTAATAATTTGAGGAAATTGAATAGAGATCGACTGCTGTACCTTTTTCATTGATAGAGGAAACAATTCCACTGTATTTGCAAGTACCGTGATAAAGCTTAATAGAGTAGCCTATGTTGTAGGCATACGTACTATCACTCTTTGCCACCCTTTGTTTTTCAATGTTAATTTTAACATATATTAAAAGAGGAGCCTGTAGTTAGCTTGAAATGGTACTAATGAACAAAGAGAAATTAACAGTTCAATAAAGAAACTTCATCATAGAGCAGGTATGCCAGTAGAAAGCAAAAAAGGCCCTAAGTATGGATATAGGGCATGCATTAGTTAATACGCAGCCAAGAGATGGTAATGTCAAATTAAACAAAATGGCAAAATAATATTTCTAAATGCTTTCTGAATGAAAAATTCATGAGGAAAAAAGATGAAAAACTACTGCAGACATAACCATTTAACATGTAAGTATTACATTTTAATTGGGTTTGTCGTATTATATTTTGTTATTTCTAACAGGTGATCCTTTCCACTTTATTCTCATAACCATCTTCAGGAACAGATTAGCTCTGAAAAAGTGATTGTCCAAATTTCACCCACTAAGTTTCATACCTGAATATATTTATTAGATTTTAATATATATATTTAATATATTCCACGAACTCAAGGTCGTGGACGTAGTCTATTAGCATGTTAGGGAGGAACGTTCTTCTTTCTGAAAGCAATGGAGGTTGTATTTTGTGATTATTTATGAACCTTTAGCATTTTAGAAATAGCAAATACATTTCCTAAACAGCAAAAAATACTCCACAGTTTATACTCTAAGGCCAAAGTTATTCAATTATCCACTTTTTTCTATCATCGTGGAAACTAATATTTAGTATCTGACTGTCAGAATCCTCATAATCCTTCTTAGTCACGTTTTCCTGAACGTGACTAAGGAAAAAACCTGCAAATTTACAGAAAATCCACTAAGTATTATATCATTGCTTTATGTAGCACTTGCCGCTTAGTTAGTTTGACTAGTTCTAATAATTATGGAAATAAATGTCTTCACACTATGTCAGAAATCACTGTTAGACTGTAACTTGAATAAAGCAAGAAAATAACTAATAGGATGAAGAACTGTACAATTGTTTATTGTACTTGTTCCAGACATCCTTATCCTGTCTTCTAGGAGTCAACAGGTTTTTATCTAATTCTGTCTATATAATTTTTTTCCCTGAAATATCAACCCGAATTATCCAAAAAATATTTTACTGCTATAGGAATTTTACCTATAAGGCTGACTTTGTCTAGTACAGAATGTTATGAGTAATGCATGTAGAAAAAGAGGCTATTTTACCAAGGTTGAAATATAAGGCCAGGCCACCATAGATAAATTTCTCTGTTAAAGATAATAACATACTTTCTGGTGGAGCGTTTTGAATGACACTAAATCAGAGTCTCTTTTTCTATACTAAGTAGACAATGATTCAGAACTTAATTTTATGTTCTCTTTATATAATTACTAATCTACAACTTTTCAAAACAAAAAAAAATAGTTTTATGGAATCTAAAATTCTATTCCATTCAACTTGCTATATATTTTATTATCAATAATAATAATAAATAAACTGAATGTGATTTTTAAACTTTGAGCCAGTATCATTTTAGTTTAGTGTGGAAAATTCTGAAATCAAATGCTTTGTAAGTTCTACATGACCTAATTTTTCATTCATGTTAAGACTTTATCTTATCACATACATCCTTCATTATGAATATCTATTCTTCTGTAAATAAAAAAATATTTACTGCTAAATCATTTTCATGTCTTTGCTGTTACAGAGCAACTCTAACAAAGGAGTTGGTCATATGATACCACTCTGTGGCATATCTGCAGCGCTTTCAGTGATAGCAAAAATTAAGAAAGAAATATTATACATAAATGGCCAATCTCTTGCATGATTACTAAATCTCTCAGGATTTTGATGTTCTCATTAGAAATGTGAGATTTTGAATAGGAACATCAAACTTAAAAATTCTCATCAAGAGCTTTAGGGCAGAAACAATGACATTTCAAAACTGTCGATCAAACAGGATGTCAACTTTTAAAATTATTAGTTTGTGTTCTTTACAGCTTCTGGTTCCTGGTCAATTCTACATTTTAAAAATACCACATCCACACACTAAAATAAAATTAGAGCATAATTAACAGATCTTAGAATGATGCATTCAAAATTACATTTCTATTGTAGCAAATCATTGGAATCTAAAACAATATTAAATGGCTTACATCCAATGTAATATATAAGCAATAAGAAATCTCTATTTCAGCTGTACTGCAGTTTCTTCTATTCTCCAAAGCATTTCTAAAAATTCAGAAGACTGTCAAGAAAGTTCAGAAAAGGGCTGCAGTTGAAACAAAATAACATCTAATATTTATAAGTGTTATGTTCTAACTGTTTCAACTGTGTTGCATGGTTCCAACCAGGTCCAGCGTTTGAGCGGGAAAAAGCTCAAACACTATTGGCTGGTCTGTCTGACAGCTCCCTATAAAAGGGCAAGCTGTCAGACTGCTCTTTGCTGGTTGCTTACACAAGAGCTGAAATAAAGAGCTGCTTTGGAAGTCTGTCTCCTGTCATCTCTACCCACTATCTAACAGTGGCGACGAGGGCTTGGGCCAGGAGAACTGTGACTAGCTTCTTCAGCACTTTCAACCAGCCAGGCAGACTGGTTCCAACCAGGTCCAGCGTTTGAGCGGGAAAAAGCTCAAACACTATTGGCTGGTCTGTCTGACAGCTCCCTATAAAAGGGCAAGCTGTCAGACTGCTCTTTGCTGGTTGCTTACACAAGAGCTGAAATAAAGAGCTGCTTTGGAAGTCTGTCTCCTGTCATCTCTACCCACTATCTAACAGT
>QLTV01000448.1:2410119-2432288 GCA_003457575.1 Thermophis baileyi
TTCGAACCGGTCCCTTCGGCCGTGGAGGCCACACCCAGTACCTTCCAGGAGCTTCCATGCTCGAGCCCCGGAGCGGCAGCAGACCTGTCCGCACAGGCCGCTGCCTCACCACCAACTGAATTGCGCAGGTCTAGTAGGGCTCCAAAATGCCCCGCCTACCTGCGTGATTACGTATGCTGGACAGCTCCATCCAGGAGGGGAGGGGTGTTATGTTCTAACTGTTTCAACTGTGTTGCATGGTTCCAACCAGGTCCAGCGTTTGAGCGGGAAAAAGCTCAAACACTATTGGCTGGTCTGTCTGACAGCTCCCTATAAAAGGGCAAGCTGTCAGACTGCTCTTTGCTGGTTGCTTACACAAGAGCTGAAATAAAGAGCTGCTTTGGAAGTCTGTCTCCTGTCATCTCTACCCACTATCTAACAATAAGTATTTATACAATCTTATTGTAGACTATTACTTATGATGTAACCACTAGCAGCTCTAAATAAATATAAGTATAAACATTTACACAGAAAGCTCAGTTCATATATTAAAATACGAGGCAGAGGATTATATTATTCTGTCATTGTTCTCACTGACATCATTGTGCCTCTGACATCATGTTCCAAGCAGACAGAACAGAAATAGAACGTCTGATGGAATTACTGTTTATTTTAAAACATCAGAGAAGAATAAGGACATTTAAACACATAACAAAAGCAAGCACAATAATTGAAAATGAATAGAAACTTAAAAAAATAGATAACTGGTCTTTAGATCTGAGTAGGCAATCTGGTTGACTCCAGATATTAGGATTGCTCTCATGGTTGCTATTAGACAAACTGTCTAAACTCACAGGAATTAATGTTTTAGATATAATCATTTGGCATGAACCTGCAGGTAGCATTACAGTAAGCTGCAGGGCTAAGCTGTTCCACATGAAAAACAAATCAACCATTGTCTCTGTTTCAAAGCTTATATCTTAAGTTGTATCTTTCTTTATAGTATATTAGGATTGTAGTATATAATTCTCAATTACTGTTTTCCCCATCTGAGATAAACTGTCTGACTCTGAAATATCAGCAAGGATCTTCCTGATAGTGTAATCAAACTTTCTTCTTTTTACCTAGAGGTCCAAAAGCCAAGGTACACAGACCAGGGCAAAATTTTAATTCAATTTGCTACATGGAATAGGAAACTATTGTTTCATTTCTCTACTACAATGGATCATAGATAAATCAAAATTGGGATAGCCATTTCCAAGCTCCTAACAAGGAACCAATTAGCCACTGAATCATTTTAGTTAGATATAAGCTATTTTTATTCATTTGCCTTATTTATAAGTTGTTTCCTTTATAGTACATCTTTCCTCCAAGAGGCTGGAAAGAAATCAAGAAATCTCCAGACACCTTTCCATCTCAGTAGGAAATTCCTTCAGAAGCCCTTAACTCAATTACATTGAATGAAATGCAAGGCTTGCTGTTGGCACATATGGTCCTGAACAACTTGAAGGGGATACTTGACAGACTACCTTCACCATTACAGATCTTGCTGACTGCCAAAGTAATAAATGGAGGTCTTGTTGTGTAAGTCAAGATTGGCAGAGTTGCTCACAGGCAAGTTTCTTTTTGGTGACATTTGACCTCTTGAATATTCTCTGTGTGGAGCCTAGCATAACATCTTTTAGGTGCCATCCTTTCATCTAGGAATTTACTAAATAAGTGGTTGAGTTTGTTTCTGTTCATCATTTTATTTAATATGTTTTTGTTCTAGTCTATTGTTTTTATTGTTATATATTTATATTTATATTTTCCATTGTGAAAGTGAAAGAACTTATAAGAAAGTATTGAAATATACTGAGCAAACAAACATACTGAATGGGACACAGAAGAGCAATCCTAAATTATAAGGCAAATTCTGATTCTATATAACGAAATTCCTTAATGGTATGAGCAAATCAACTAAGGAATGAATTACTAAGGGAGATGGTAGGCTGTCCTTTGTTGTAAAAATTCAAGCAGAAGATATGAAAACCAACTTTTGAGGGTATTTTAATCTGGATTTCTATATGGAACAGTGGGTTGGGCCTTATTGCTTACATGGTTCTTTTGTTCTATGATCATGTAATTATATTGCTGTAAAAAAAACCCAAAGAATATATTTTGTATGAAATTGCTAAGGTGCTAATCAGCTTTGACATATTATTTAAACTCAGTGCAGGTACTTGGTCATTTTAATGCAAATTATATATTAAAACATTTATAAACTGCTTCCCGTTGAAAGAAACTTTCTGGCTGCTTTTGTGTGGGGCCTAGGGCAGTGCTTTTCAAACTGGCAATTTTAAAATGAGTTGACTTCAATTTCCAGAATGCTGGATGGGAAATCGCACATCTTAAAGTTGCAAAGTTTGAAAATCATTATCCTACAGCTTCCTAGAATGGCATTACTTATATTTAGCAACATGGAGGCCGGGGGGGGGGCACAATGGCTCAATGGTTAAAGACACTGAGCTTGTCAGTTGGAAAGCTGGAAGTCCAGGTTTGAGTCCCAAGTGCTGTGCAACAGGGTGAGGTACCATGACTTGCCCCAGCTCCTGCCCATCTAACAGTACGAAAGCATGCAAATGCACATAGATAAATAGATACCATTTTGGTGGGAAGGTAACAGTGTTCCATGCACCTTGGAGTATAGTCATGCTGGCTACATGATCACAGAAGTGTCTTCAGATAACATTGGCTCCCTTGGCTAAGAAATGGAGATGGGCACTGCCCACTAGAGTCGGACTAGAGTTTTACCTTTATAGTTCAGAAGGAAATCATTTTCAACAGTTAATTTATTATATTTTGGGTTTTAAATAAATACAGTTTAAAAAGTAACTTACTATTTTCAGAGGTGGAAGCCCAACTCTGCCCCATATGAAAAGGGTAGGCTGAAAATACTGGCTTCTTCCAATGTTGTCATTATACTCTAGTAACTAGTTTGCTCCTTTTGAAGAATCCCCTATCAAAGGTGAAGTACTGTAGAGATTTCCCTCCTTCTCTTTCTTTTTTTCTTTTAATGGTTAAATTTGCTTTAGGGGCAGGTTATTCTCTGACCCATTGATTAGTTTGAAAATGAACCAATATTTTTTATTTTTATAATTAATAAATCTACATTGTACAAATAAGATCCAAAACAGGTACAAAATTTTGTCAAACAAATAATTTACAACATATAAAAACATATTTGTAATTGAAACAGACCAAACAAAGCAATTGAGTGCAGCACTGCAGGCTACTTCAGCTGACTGCTAGCTGCAGTTCGGCGGTTCAAATCTCACCGGCTCAAGGTTGACTCAGCCTTCCATCCTTCCCAGGTGGGTAAAATGAGGACTTTTTTGCCACTGCACTTTTCGAGGCCAAAACATTGGCACAAATTCTATATGGGGCACAAACAGGAATCCTGGCAAAGAAAGACTCACTAGAAACCATACAAACCAAATTCTTGCGAGCCATGTTAGCTGCACCCAAAGGAACTTCAAATGCCCAGTTAAGAATTGAGACAGGCATGCCTCAAATTCAGGTAAGAGCCTGGAAGATGATGATCATTCATTGGCTAAAAATGCATTTCTTTCCAGAGTGACTGTCCCTGCTAATATTGATTGACAACTTCCCCTCCCCCTGGAAACAGGCGATAGACCACAAGCTGGGCTCTTATGGGCTCTCTCCTGTATTCTTAATGTCCCTAGGCTTTGACCAAGCAAAGCAAGTAGTAATCAAGAGAATGAAGGAGATGGAATTCCAAGAAGAAATAAAGAACCTGTTTTATTGTACTGTGAGTTGTCCAGAGTTCATAGGTCAGTATATATTCTCACCTTACTAGAGAGATTGCCAGGGAGGGCAGACAACCTTTATGTAGGCTTTCTCCTCCAGGACTCAAACCCGGCTACCACGTGTGCAGTGGCAAAATTCTGTGTCGCTGCAATGTCCACAAGAAAAAAATTGGTTACAGAATTATAGCTGCCAACTTGGGCCAACTTTTTGGAGGTATCTCTAACAATTTTTGGAAAAATGTATTTATTCACATACTTATCGGCTCTCCACTCAAGTAAACTAGGGAGTGAACCTAACGGTCTGAGAACAGGTATTTTCTTAACAGGGATGTAATTATAGACTATTAATGCCAGTACTATTTTTTAATATATTGTAAACAGTAATGTCTATTGCTGGTCTATGACCGTAATAAAGTTTTATTTATTTATTTATTTTAAGGACCCAGATTGTTGGGGGCAATATGCTGACTCTGTGAACCGCTTAGAGAGGGCTGTAAAGCACTGTAAAGCAGTATATAAGTCTAAAGTGCTATTGCTATTGTTAATTGTACATTTTTTAATTGCTTGATAATACTGCAGAATGTAAAAATGTCCATAATTAATGTAAAAAAGAGCAGTCCCCTGGAAATAACCTTAACAAGCACTACAATAATCAATTCCTGAACTAGGTAAATAAAAAACCTTTGCATCAAACTTTCACAGATGCAAAGGGAAAGAGAGAGAAGATTTTTTAATCTTAGGAACAGATTGTTTAGAGTCTGCAGCTTATGACTTTGACAGGAGGAACAGAAAGTATTATTCAGAGGAGTATATGGAAGTGTGTGTGTGTGCGTGTGTGTGTGTGTGTGTGTGTGTGTGTGAGAGAGAGAGAGAGAGAGAATTAGCTCTTTATACAAGCATCACTAGTTTCAATTGGGATTTGGTTAGTGAAGACTTTCCTAATATAATGAAACATGAGAAGGAAGGATCAAAATAGTCTGTATACTATTGTTCTGTACAAGGATCATTGGACAAAAAGAAAAACTGAGAGCATCCCAGGAGACATTTCAGCAAAATAAAACCTTGACAACATCTGTCTGTTGTTCTTTTATTACCTACGGTTAAATTAAACTTGGTCTGTTCATTCTTCTGAAGAGCATGTACTTTGAAAAGAGACCAATTCCAATCATTAATAAGCAGTTACTTTTAAAAGGCTTTAAAACTGTCTCTTATTTTCAACAACAACTTAATGTTACTTTCTCATGTAAGGTCAAACACATTAAAATTTGTGATTCTGAATGACGAAATAGAACTGATTTCCAGTTTCAATGTTGAAAGATGTCTTTATCTTAAGACATTAATTCCTAATACCTGCACATTGGGATGCAGCTGTCTATGCCTATCAATGTTAATGAAATTAGGTCCCAAGTGATTAATAGATTTTTTGAAATGTACAAATCAATTTTTTAAATTTATTGAAAAGGTCAGTCTTTTTGCGTAACAACGGAAAAGGAGGTGTGTGCAAAACTCTATGTACTGGTCAGGGAGAATCCTTCGCCATTCCAAAGTAATTCGTCATTTCCAGAAATAAATTTCACAGCCAGAACACATCTGGAACAGTACTTTCTGTTCCAGAAAATGTAGTTCCAGAAAATGACACACTGTCTTGGAAGAACAGGATCTGCATATTCCAGGAGGGGGAAAAAATGGAACTTCTGAGGAACATCAGAACATTCTCTGACTAGAACAAAGTTTTGTACATGGGGAATTTTTGACAGAAAGCCTGTGACAGTAATAGAACAAGTAATAATTGTGCAACAGGCCTCAGACAATGCCCAGTGATGCTATTATAAAATACCATATTTAGTTAAATGCAACCTTTGAAACTATGTGAGAGATATTATTCAAGACATTTTAAGAGGCTACCTGGACAGACATTTCCATGCAATGTGGAATTTTCTCTTAATAAAAATGTTTGAGTGTTGTGGAGATAAAAATAATTAGAGGTGAAATGAATCTTGTTTCCCTGCTCTCAACCCTCATGAATAAGACCGGAGTCCAGGAAAGAATAAAAGTAATATATTTGCAAAACAAAAATAAGAACACCTAAGTCTGTGTCTACATGGTAAAGAACAAAGAACAAAGGAAAGATTAACACATGCGCAGTACAGGTATCACATGAGGACTTCATATCAGTGTAAAATGTCATTTCAGAATAAGAATCCTGCTGACAAATTAAAATGAACGTAGTGACATTGAGAAAGCACTGGGTTTTTAAGAACCACAAAGTACTATTTTGTTTACCACTGACTGGGACCATCATTAGAAGCATGAGGGGTGAGATGGGATGACTGTATAACATCTACGACTGCATAATAACATCTACGGATGACACCTCTTCAGCCC
The DNA here is from genome assembly GCA_003457575.1 of Thermophis baileyi. NCBI lineage: Eukaryota > Metazoa > Chordata > Lepidosauria > Squamata > Dipsadidae > Thermophis > Thermophis baileyi. The sequence goes on from QLTV01000448.1 coordinate 2,416,293, forward strand.
AGTGAATGCCTTTGGTTATCACCATACAGACTTCAATTATATAGCTCAGGTGGTACGAATTTGTAAAGTGTTAAATATATTCAGATGAAAATATTTGCCAGAAAACATTTAGTCTCAAAAGAAAGCACATTAACTGTGAACAGTTAACACACACCTCTCATGTGCACATGTACTACATACAAGCATTTCAATGAAGAATTTGGATCAGCTGATACCTAGTAAAGTTCACTGGACTTAATCTGGCTTTAGATTTTTAGGGTATGTAATCAATGAATAAAATGCATTGTTCTCCAGAATGTTATATAAATTTCCTTAGCTTTCCCAAGTTTGATTTTCTTTAGCTGTAAGCAGCTAAAGTTTCTGAAGCAGCTAAAGTTGTTGTTGTGGAATTATCTATTTTAGCTTTTTCTATTTAAAAATCCATCTCTTTATTCTTTCAAAGACTGTCTAAAATTTTATTTTATTTTATTACATTCACTACTCACAAGTGTTCCTGAATGATTATTTTATTTTATTTTTATTTTATTATTTTATTATTTTATTTTATTATTTTATTATTTTATTATTTTATTTTATTATTTTATTATTTTATTATTTTATTTTATTTTATTTTATTTTATTATTTTATTTTATTTTATTTTATTATTTTATTTTATTTATTTTATTTTATTTTATTTTATTTTATTATTTTATTTCATTTCATTTTATTTTATTTTTGTCTTCAGGGCCAATCTGATCTCAAGGAAGTGAAGTTCCACAGGGCTGATCAAATGAGAGAAAACTCTTTCATCCTAGATCCTACCATATAACATTCCTTATGAGACCCATAACACATTTATTCTGCCAGATTTCATGGAATGGGCAGAAACAATCAGAAAGAGACACTCCCAGAAATAACCCAGCCCTATGCCATGAAAGGTTTTATAGGTGACCATCAGGACTCTAAATCTCACTGATGGTCACCTATAAAGCCTTTCATGGCTTAGTCAATAAAGCAGTCAGTGAAGCTCAAAGAGCAGAGGTGCACACCAGAGGTGGGCTCCTTCCGGTTCGGACCGGTTCACCCGAAACAGTAGCGACCCACTGGTGATGTCACGATGACATCACGGATCCGGTTCGGTCGGTGCCGGTCCGTGGACGCCATCTTTTTTTTTTGAATTATTTATTTATTTAATTTAATTTTTTTTTTTTTCTTCTGTGCATGCGCAGAAGCCGAGTTTCCGGCACTTTTCATGTGTTGTCTAGAGGTGGGTTCCTCCCGGTTTGGAACGGTTCGCCCAAACCGGGAGTGACCCGCTGGTGACGTCACGATGATGTCACGGATCCAGTTCGGTCGGTGCCAGTCCGTTGATACTGCCATCTTTTTTTGATTAATTTATTTATTTATTTGGATTTTTTCCCGGGTTTTTTTTCTTCTGCGCATGCGCAGAAGCTGAGTTTTCGGCACTGCGCATGTGTCACCATCTTGTTTTCAGCTTTTTTGGGGGGGGATTTTTAAAAATTTTTTGCACTGCGTATGTGCGACCACGCGGCGCGGGAGGAAGCGAACTGGCAGCGACGTAAGTTAGAACCCACCCCTGGTGCATGCGCACATGAAGGATACTCATAATTGCTCATGCCAAAGCATTTTAAAGCAGCTGCAACTTTTTGATACTCTTCAAGAGCAGCCCAAAATACAGACATTGCAGTAATTCACTCAGGAAGGGACTAAGGCATAAATGATTGTGAGAAGAGCCTCCCAATACAGGAAAGGGTGCAACAAGCACACAATACATAGCTGTGGAAAAGCCCTCTCAGCCATGGCCGCCACCTATTCTTTGAACAGGAGCTGTAAGTCCAGGATTTCCAAAATACCCAGTGGTTTTGTTTAGGGCAATGTCATACCATCCAGAACAACCTTGAGATCAGTTTTGCTAGGGATGAGCTTGAGAATGAACTGCTCCATTCAAATCTACACAACCTTCAGAAACTGAAGTAGTTGAGTAGCTTTCTTGACTTTTGTTGTACAACAGGTCAGAAGCTTCCAAAACTCCCAAGCACTTGTACCTTTCTTCTGGTATTACTGCTTTTATGAACTCTTAATTATTAAGTTCGAATTCATCATTTTCAACCATTTTTCCTGCCTTATCAGCAATTGTTTCACATTTGTGAATGCCAAATTGCATTCCAATGTATTATTATCATATCTGTGGTGATTGTCTCAGTTTCTGAAAAAATTGATATTGCAATACCAGGTGATACACGAATTGAAGAGAAACAGCTAGAAAAAATAATGAAATATCATGTTTTACAAATTGAAGTTGAGCGATTGTAGAGGAAGAAATCAATGGTTGTACCAATAGTAATAGAAGCCCTTGGAGCAATACCCAAAGGGCTGTCTCGATACATGGAATCCTGAACTTATTAGACCTGAATATTCTGACTTTGCAAAAATCCACTCTACTTGGAACTGCCCAAATATTTAGACGTTACCTTAACAGTTCTTAGGTCCTTGGTTAGAACTGAACCATTAAGTTTTTACCAGTGCCAGACTGTGAATCGAATTGAAGGTTAAACAAACAACAACAACAACAACAACAACAACAACAACGGCTATAAACTTTCAAACTGCATCAAACTCCACTCCCACCCCCCGGGAAACAAGTTGAAATTCTCCAGGCCCATAACTACGCTACCAGCCCAGCCATTGAGTCCAACTGACCATAGAATCAAGCAACAATCCTAAAATGATTCACAGAGCCCAACTTAACAAATAAGGTCTTGTATCCAGTAATCTGTGGAATAGTATCTCTGAATATCAGTAGAGTATCTTGGTTGATCATAGTATATTCCTATCCATGTTCTGGCACATCTCTGAGCGTTGAACACCCCCCACCCTTGGTGCCCAGCCAGCTTTCAATTATATATGCCAGGTCAACTTTCTCAGTCATGATATGTGGCAGTATAGTATTTTTTCTGAAGGAAACCATCTGCCTACTTGCTGTGTTTAACTGAATATATTATCTCTATTTCTCCAGCTATTCAGGAAGCAGATTAAAGAATTAAAATATACTGAAGAAAAGTTGCCATTATTACAAAACCCGCAGTGCCAATCAAATTTTATTTTTGCTGATGGATGTTAAACTTTATACACATGTACATAAAAATCAGCTGTTGCTTGCCTATTATCATCTATTGGCCATTTTGATGAGCATATTGTCCCTCAGTGTGATATGAAAAAAGAGAGAGAGCTACTTTCATGAGAGATCGAAAATTCTTCATGAAGGGATGTATGTGTGCAAGAAAGAGAAAGGGATTAATTTCACAAACATACTATGTTTGTGTTAGAGGTGGGTTCCTCCCGGTTTGCCCAAACCAGTAGCGACCCGCTGGTGATGTCACGATGACGTCACAGATCCGTTTCGGTCGGTGCCGGTCCGTGGACGCCATCTTTTTTTGAATTGTTTTATTTATTTTTTCTTCTGCGCATGCACAGAAGCCGAGTTTCCGGCACTGCGCATGCGTCGCCATCTTGTTTTCAGCTTTTTTTTAAAAAAAATTGCACTGTGCATGCGCGCCCATGAGGCGGGGCCACGCAGTGCAGGAGGAAGCGAACCGGCAGCGAGGTAAGTTAGAACCCACCTCTGGTGTGTGTGCATGAATTCAGTAGCAGGCAACTGTTAGTTATCAGATGAACACTGAATCTTTTGTCCAGAAAGCAAAAATAGGCATGCTACTTCATTATGCTTAGCCTATCATAATTAAATGATAGTCCTAATTATACATGCCTTTAAATTGGGAGAAAGAAGAGAGGAAAGAAGAAAGAAAGCTTTTCATTTTCCTTCCTTCCTTCCTTCCTTCTTTCCTTCTTTCCTTCTTTCTTTCCTTCCGTCCGTCCGTCCTTCCTTCCTTCTTTCTTCTGTGATCATTGAAGACAAACTCTGTCTTCTGGTTTTTGAATAAAGCAATACACTTCTGGAAATTGGTGTCATAAATCTGAAATAAATCTCTAATTTTCTTTCAGATCTATAGTTGAGGTAACCAGATCTGGATTTATTTTTATTCCATGCAAAAATAACTCTTGTTTAGATTAATTAGTCAAATTTTATTATTTATTATGTATCCATGTGATGGTATTTTATGAAAAAAGGGCTATGTTTTCTTTTCATGCTTCACAAAGTTTCTTCCCCCCCCCCTCCATAGTGCAAGCTTACAAATTATTGTAACTGTACCATTTGTGCAAGTTTAGGACTATGGTAATTGAAAGTAAATATTTTTTCCCAATACAGAGAAGTCATAATTTCATGCATGACTTACTTAACTTATATTTGTTTCAATAGCTCCAAGTATGACTAAATTTAGATTCCCCTTTTATGCTTATGATGTTGGGCTATGAAATTTACTAGGAATGGGAAACTGAGGCCCTGGTTACATGAAACCTTAAGCCTTTATTGAGTCACATGAGCAATTGCTGACTGTAGTTGCTAAAAATCAATACTTTTTGCCATTTTGAGACAAGAAATAAACAAAAAAGGTTATTATGTGTTTTAAATGAACAGCAGCAAGGAAACCCTTCCAATCCATCCCCAAAGCTAGAAAATAGTAAAAAAAATTATTGTCCTTCCCAAACATATGATACAGTTGCATCTATTTTCTGTCATTGCATTGCATAAATATAATCAATGGTCAATAAAAAGCTTTCCTGTCCTATAATATACAGAATGACCATGTTTAACCAAATTTACATTTTTTTTACCATCATTTGGTAAGCAATGTATATATGAATAGGATCTGCACCAATTGGACAACACTTCTCTGTTTTGAATGCAGTGCAAAACAATAGAGTTAAGCAACATGTAGTCTCACAGATACTATAGTCACAAAAAGATTATACTCTCTTTAATTCAAAATACCACACTGTACTACACCAAGATGTATTCCATTCGGCAGACACTGAAGAATATCTATCTATCATCTATCTATCTATCTATCTATCTATCTATCTATCTATCATCTATCTATCTATCTATCTATCTATCTATCTATCTATCTATCTATCTATCATCTATCTATCTATCATCTATCTAATCTACCGACTGACCGACTGACCTACCTACCTAATTTGGAGACCACCCATCTCATTCACAGTGACTCTAGGTGGCATACAGTTAAAATCATTTAATTGTAATAATAAAAAAAGATTTTAAACCCACAAAAATTGTAAGTATGCACACATATTGAAAATGAAAAGAAATTAAGGATTCACCCCTACTTTCTATTTCTCCAAGATGGAGGATTTATGTGGTGTTTACTCAGATTATTATTTTTGAAGTGTATAAGACCTTATTTTAGCCTCATTTGTAAGAACTATAAGCTCAGAGCTATAAATATAATGTATACCAGTTTTGTTGAATCAACAAGTCCAAAACTTTAATTATATCAATGCCAAAGATAATCAATTTCATTCTGAACAGATTTTAATTCTAATGGCTATTTTAAATAAATCTGGAAGAATATGCAACAATATACATATAACATAGAATTAGTACTATAGGTATTTTTATTTGCTAAACCACTGGCTATTTTGCAAAAAAACAAGGCCTTCTATTGGAAGTTATTTCACAGCAATTTTCTCTTTCTGATAAGGAATATACTTTGCATTATTTCATCTACTGAAATTAGGTGGCTACACATAAAAACATGTTGGCAACAGTACTACAACTGAAAACATTTTACTTCTGTTAAAACGTGCTATTCCTTATTTCTCAGGCCTGCTCATCAAATAACTTTTACATAGGAGGCAAACGCCACAAAAATGACTCAGATATGTTACATATAAACTTACCTGCCTTCAGAATGGCAGCATTCTTCATAAAAAGAAAAATATGGATTAATCTTATACATGAAGAGTGGTCTTATATTTCAAGCATTGGCCTTAAAAAGGCAAAAAATGCCAACCATGCTCAAAAAAAAAAAGATCAGCATAAAACATACATAAGAACATTTGGGAGAAATGTTGAAATGTTGAATTCTGTATTTGATTCTTCCACAATAAATTCTAACTCTCTTGTTCTTTCTCTAGATTAATTTTGCGATAGGAAGCGAAGATATGATTAGGTAGATAAAAACATAACATTGTTAGTTGGTCACTATCATACATTCACAGAGATACACAGAGATCTAATCTAATAGATCTAATTTTATTTTTATATAGAAAACCACAAGTGACCTGTTATTCCTTCTGAAACAATAAATAATCAGTCTTTAAACGAAGTATGTGTAGAAAGGAAAACATATTGATTTTATTTATTTAAAAAGTGGGAACATACTAAGTTCTAATAATAGGAAAGATGCAAATAGTGATATGAAATGAAGCAAACTTTGTAAACAAGAATATCCAATTATAATACTATGAATGACATGCTTTACAGTGTACAGCTACGATTAAAAATAGTACCAATCACATTATATTACTGGGAAAGGTCACAGAATTTGTTCTACATGCTTCACCGTATGCCTTAAATGAGTTAGCAGGCTACTATTTTAACATTTCATTACCATTTAATTCCATTCTATTTCTTTATATTTATTTGAATATAGATGCAAGTGATAACATGATAGCACCTGATCAAACAGACCTTAATTTACAAAAATAGTCTTTGAATGCTTCAAATGCAAAAAGTCTTCTAGCATTTCTGCAATGGAATGATGATACCGAAACATTTTTTTCCTTCCTATTTCTTTGAATCAAAATTCTTTGAATTTTGTTCTGTGGTAAGCAGCTTTTTGACTTTTAAAAAACTTGAAAACAAGGTATTACTTAATATCTTTCAGAATATTACAAATATTGTACAAATGAACAGGAAGTTTAGGTCAAAACAGGATATTCTAAATGGACCACTATCAAGGGTATTCATAGATGTGTGTGTCACAAACAAGTCAACACAGGGACCACCACCAACATGCAATCAAAAACCCCTATCTTTTTATTTTAATGTTGTAGTGACCATATGGACTTTTTTGATCCCTTCCCTCCAGGATACTCACGTCCAATTACTTAATTAATATGAATTTGGGTTAATATAAAAAAAACTGTAAAACAAAAAAATCATAGAATCAATGGATTCTTATTTGTAGGCCATGAAGGCCATTTCTGACCCTTTTGTCAGAATTCCCTGCCAAAATACTACATTCCCCCCCCCCCCCGAAATCAATGTATTCTAATAAACTCAGCAGACCTGTTTCATCTTTTTTTTTAATTCAATAAAACTCCTCCAAATTTGGAAGTAACTATGCTGGCATATGTTTGGAAGAAGGTACATTTATGCAGCTTCAGAATTATAGACCTTAGCAAAATTATTTATATTCCTGTCCCATTTGAAATTTATTGCAACAAGTCCTTTAACAAGCAGATATTATAAAAACGTACATATATTTTAATTTATACACGGAACAGCTTACCTATTAATGTAACTGAGAGCAACGTATGTGGGTTGTTGTAATTCTTGTTTTTCTAATACACGTGGGTCCGTATCTGGAATTCAAAGTATACAAACAGCTTTGGTGACTTACATTATGCAGATTGTAATTATCTTACTTATCTTACTTGCTCAAAATGTCCTCATGAATCAGCTGCTTCAGATTTCCTGCCCCTCAACCAGCGGTGGGTTTCTACCAGTACGGCCCGGTTCTACGAACCAGTAGCGGCAGCGGTGGGAGGCTCTGCCCACCCGCCCCAGACACTTCTGCGCATGCGCAGAAGCATTGCGCGCATGCGCCAGTAGCAATGGGATTTGCAACCCATTACTGCCCTCAACCCCAAACTTTATAAAGATTTCTGCTTTTCTATTGTATAGGGCCCTTATTTCCTACAAAGCAGGCATCCAATGATAATTGAATAAAGTTTGGTCATTTCTCCTCAGCAGTGAGCTCCTTTCTTCGGATGAAAATTCCATGACAATTTCAAGTGTCAAAAGTTTGCAAGCTGCAGAAAAAGCCATATAATTTTTAATAATGAACGGAAAAAGCACAGTATCATCAACACTTATAGGATTCTAAAAAATAGCTATATGGCCAAAACAAACAAGCCAAAAAGCGAATAGCTGCGCCATACTGTTTCAAAATATTATAAAATGCATTTCTATATTATTGAAAAATTGTACATCTGATTCCGCTAAATAATTTTTAGTTTGGTTGTCTATAGAATGGTGTGATTTCTTGGGAATACTGGAAAAACTCTTGGTTCAATGAAAGTAAGAGACTTCAGAGTTTTTATTGGAATACATTTAATTCTTTTGAGTAATTTTTCTTCCAAAAGGATACAGTAATTCCAAAAGGTCCAAAAGGAGCATTACATCATTAGATCTATAAACTAAATTAAAATTTCTACTCCACATTTTTGTGGTCATTATATAATTGTCATACTATTTGATTCCAGATATAATGCAGGCATGGAGTTTATATTAAAACTGTAGTGACTGCTTCTTTAAAAATATAAACATTATGGTAACCATTGTGTCCAACTAAAGATGAAGATGAAAAAGGCAAAAATGATTATTCATAAAATTATTCAGCATTTTTCCTCTTTGAGTAAATGGATTAGAAATGTGAAAATATCTAATGCATTTAGTTCCCAAACTTGAGTGTCTGGAATTTGATGAGCCAGCAAAACAAAAAGAGCACACAAATGAACAACATCATCATCAACAACAACATATATATATATATATATACACATACACTAGTGGCCCAGGTTCTAATCCCATAAGGGTGTGGCTAGCTGATGAGAGCTCAATAACTTGAAATAGATCTATACTAGTCTCCCTTTATTTCTTTATCTGTAAAATTTTATATATAGAAAAATATAAAACCACCTCCCTAAATCAAGCACATGAATGCATACACTTTTTAATCTTCCAGCACAAAAACGACTGCCTACCTAAAATTTTTAATTGCATTGGTATCTGGCTTAGCCTTATTCATCAGAGATAATAAGGTCTGGAAAGATTACCAGCAAATGACTGTCTATGGGAAATACCAGCAATGGCCACATTAGGAGCTTCCAAGGGATTTCCTGCCTTCTCTCTTGTTGACATCCTTGCTTATATCCTGCCCCTCCTCCCCCATAACAGATGGCTGGTCAGAATGCCAAGTACATATCTCTGCTGCTCCCATTTCTCTCATTACTAGATTTTCTCTGTTGTGGACTATGTTACCACCCATTCTTCCTGTGTTTATCCTTTTATACTTCTTCACACATGCCCCTTTCTCTGGATCCTCTACCATATTCTTTGCACTAAGTTTTCACAATAACTACCAGATATCTGTTGAATGCCAGGTCTGGCCTCTGTTTCTCCAACTTGCAGTAAGTTATCATACAGAAGTAGAAGAAGTAGTAGTAGGAGATAGAAGTCAATTACTGAAAAAACTTTCATACAAGATACAAACTGACTTAATAAATAGCCTAAAATAGATATATAAAAATGCTAAATCCAGGCCTTCAGCTTTTCTTAATTAGGTAGTATAATTAACTGAGAGTAGCCTAAACACATTCATATGAAATACAGGTAGCCCTCAACTTAGCATAAGTGAGGCAGTTATTGTGAGTTTTGCCCCATTTTATGACCTTTCTTGCCACAGTTGTTAAGTGAATCACTGTAAAATTAGTAACACTCTTGTTAAATGTGACTTCCCCATTGACTTTGATTGTCAGGTTACAAAAAGTAACCACGATCCCGAGACACTGCAACTGTCATGAATCACTTGCCAAGCATCTGAATTTTGATCACATGACCATGGGGATGCTGCAATAGTTGTAAGTTTGAAAAATGGCCATAAGTCACTTTTTTCAGTGCCGTTGTAACTTTGAACGATCACTAAATGAACAGTTGCAAATTGAGGATTACTTTTACTTTAGGTATCTTAAATATATCTGCAGATGAAAAATGTTTTCTCAACATCAGTCACAAATCAAGGTGCTTTCCAACTCTGTTGATCTGAAGATCTATATTTGGGAAAAGCCATACTTTAAAATTAGCATCCACAAATAAATGCATGCGAAAACATCCACAGCTCATTTATTATAATTAGGTCAGTTGTTGACCACCTTAAACCACTTGCTTCCTGAGTTAGTGTTAATAGCTCATTATTTTATTGTTTTCACTGCAATATTAAGAACTTGTACACTACCCTTTACTGTTAATCTAACAAAGGTTTCAGTGCTGACCAAGTATTAAAGCAGCAAAAATAGATCTTTAACCATACAGAAAACCAGCAAAGGGAACTGTACGTTAGTCTCCCACCGTGTATTTTAAAATGTTCACCTTTGAAATATAATAATTTAATCTACTGATTTATTTACAGAATTTGAATAAGATTGATTTGATTTGACTAATTAAGTTTTCTTCATAATCTGTTTTAAGATCTGAGGTTTTTCCAAATTAAAAAAACCTAATACCATGACCATTTTGCTTCTAAATGCGAGCTGGAGGTAGTTGGTACATTACCAGAGAAGCCACCCCCATGTCTCCCCTCCAAACCCTTGTTTTTTAATTTAATTTTTTTATAATTGTAATCATTTTTATAATTATTAAATGTTCATGTTTTCGTGATGCAAGATAACCTGAACCACATTGTAAGATTCAGTCACCTGAACCACTAGGTGGGCAGCAAATAAATTTAATCAATCCATCAATACATAATAAAAAGAGATGTAAACAGTTTAATTAACTTTTTTTCAAGGAATATTTCTCCTGTTTTGGTGAGTGCAATGTAGGTGGTTTAACAAGCTCCTTCTCTATAAACTGCCTGCATCGTTCTCCAATACTGATCACATGACAATAAAGTCACCTATCTTCTGGCCAACTAAGGGCAATGCAAATTTCTTTACCACCCAATTCACCTTCATGGTTCTGCCTACTCAGCTCTCCAGCTTTATTTTATGTACTCAGAAAAGCTGTGCCAGCTGCACTGCAGAACAATCTGAGGCCACTCATATTTAAACTTCACGATAAAACATGCAGCTTCCTCAGAAAACTTGCCTGGTGCCTATTAGAGCAAAATGGCATCTTTTTAGTGTGGTTTTAGTTAAGCTGCCTCTAGAGTTATTTCTAAATCTAAAGGCAGAACATTTACAATGGTGTATTGATATAAGGATAGATTCTGCAGCTGACCATGATGTAATCCAATCAATTATGGATTGTTTTTATATGTTTGCATATTGGGGTTAACTTGTTTCTATTGATCTTTTTATCTATTTTGAATCACCCAGAGTCAGTGAGATAGGCAGCCTTGCAAATCAAATTAACAACAACAACAACAACAACAACAACACCTCAGACCAGTGGTGGGATTCAAATAATTTAACAACCAGTTCTCTGCCCTAATGATTTCTTCCAACAACCAGTTCACCAAACTGCTCAGAAAGTTAACAACCGGTTCTCCCGAAGAGGTGCGAACTGGCTGAATCCCACCACTGCCTCAGACTTAACAGATGTCGATAAGAAAGGAAAAAGAGCTGGATAGTGGATGTGGAAGTGCCTGGAGACAGCAGAATAAAAGAGAAACAACTGGAGAAGATAACAAAATACAAAGATCTACCAATAGAAATATAACAACTATGGCAAAGGCAAGCAAGTACCAATTGTAATAGATGCCTTGGTGCAATCCCAAAACAACTGGAGCACCACTTGAACACCATAGGCATTGACAAATTTGCCATCAGTCAATTGTAGAAGGCGGCTTTACTTGGAACAGCTTCCATCCTGCAACGATATCTGTAACACTGTCAAACATCCAGATTTGCCTATCCTAGGTCCTTGGTAAGGACTCAATATGTAGACAAAAATGCCCAACCCAGTCTGAACACCTGGTTGACTGTGCAATGATCAATAATAATAATCAGGATAATGAATATGTTAATGTCACAAACATTCCTAAATTTTAGAAATTTCAGAAAAGGACAAAATACTGTGTGGCAAAAAAATTACATTTCCCTTCTAGCACTTGTCAAATACTGTATAATGAAAGAAAACTTGCCTTTGCAAAGTCTTCCTAAGATAATCTTCGTCTTCTCTCCCCCCCACTCTCCCTCCTTCTCTCTTTCTCTCTCTCAAATGGCCAACCAACTCACAAATAGTAACTCATGCACAAATAAAACTCCAAATACAAAACCCCATAAATTCCTAGACAACAACAATCAAACAAACCACTTGATGAGCTTCATATCACTCTGGGATACCCATATCTACTGGCAAAACCATGTCTTCACAGTTAAAAAAACATCAAGATAGGGGCCAATCTTATTTCCATGGGGATGTTGTTCCACTGGGAAAGAGCAACAGGGAAGGCCCTTCTTCTTGAAGGTCTAGATCAGTGGTTCTCAACCTTTCTAATGGCGCGACCCCCCCGCAACCCCCCCCCCCTCCCCGTCCCCTCAGGCTTGCCTGCGGGTCGCCGGACAGCTGATAGCGTCGGAAGCGGGAGACTTCGCCCGGACGCCGCCATTTGGGTTCTTTTACCCTCTGCGCATGCGCAAAGCATTCTGTGCATGCGCAGAGGGTAGAAGAACCCAAATGGCGGCATCCGGGCTACCAGCTGTCCGGCGACCCGCAGGCATGGCTGAACCAGGACCTTTTCATCCCTGCAGTGACGGTGGCACCAAGATGGCAGGCGCGCGGCGACCCCTGTGAAATGGTCGTTCGACCCCCAAAGGGGTCGCGACCCACAGGTTGAGAACCGCTGGTCTAGATGGACCTTCTTAAGAGAGGGGATCTATAAGATTCCGTGGTTTCCCATTGTGGTGGGTTGGGTAGTGGTAACTGGGAAAAGATGGTCCTTCAAATAACCTGGTTCCAAGTCATATACTGGAAGGCTTTAAAGGTTGGTTGGCCACATGACAGAGAGAAAGAGAGAAGGAGGGAAGGAGAGAGTGAGAGAAGGAGAAGATAATCTTAGGAAGACTTTGAAAAGGCGAGTTTTCTTTCATTATATTTGACAAATGCTAGAAGGGAAATGTAATTTTTTTTTGCGGCACAGTATTTTGTCCTATTCAGAAATTCAGGAATTTGACATCATTATAACAATTATCCTGTTTATTATTATTATTGATCAGCATCTTGCATTGAATCCAGAAGCAAATTGGCAACAATGCACCTTCCATATGAGAGATGACATGTGTGTGAATCTAGACCAGAGATGGGTTTCTCCTGGTTCGGACCAGTTTGCCCGAACTGGTAGCGACCCGCTGGTGACGTCATGATGACATCACGGATCCAGTTCAGTCGGTGCTGGTCCGTGGGCGCCGCCATCTTTTTTTGATTTTTTAAAATTTTTTATTTTATTTCTTCTGCGCATGCACAGAAGCCGAGTTTCCGGCACTGTGCATGCATCGCCATCTTGTTTTTGGCTTTTAAATTTTTTTTATTTTTTTGCACTGCGCATGCGCGTGTCCACGCGGCACGGGAGGAAGCGAACCGGCAGCGAGGTAAGTTAGAACCCAACCCTGATCTAGACTTGTACAAAATTATTCAGGCTGCCAAAAACAAATTGCTTTTAAAGGTCAGCCTCACATAGAGCACATTTTCTATAAAATTCTCATGGTTAGAGGGTCATGTAGTTGCATTTATTAATATAAATACCGTCCAATCTTTCACTATACAACTGTTTCCCCAACAGCTGGCAGATGCCCTGAAATTAAATCCAAAATCAGATATTGAACGGGATTTTTTTTTCTACAAGATGTTTCCAGACTAAGAAATATGGACAGCCAGAGAAGTATTCAGAAAGGTAAGTATGAGAAGACCACAGCAGTAGTAACGTCTATGACAGGGGTGTCAAACTGGCAGCCCATAGACAGGATGTGTCATGCGCAGGCCACGCCCACTCCAGCTCCCCAAAGGGAAAAACATCACGAGATGGCAACGTGATGCCGCGAGTTTGACACCCGTGTTCTATGACATCTAGAAATAAAGGAAGCTCAAAGAAATGCAAAAGAAATCCTCAAACTTTGAAAGTAAAATAGGAAAACAAAACAATTTTGCAAAGCAAATTTCAGCACAATATTAATCAAAATTGTATTGCTATTAAAAACTTTTAAATTAGGACAAAGTGATTGTATTTTAACGATTTTCTATTGTTCTACTTGTAGCAGACCTCCACATATAATACAATTTAAAAATGTGATTCTCTTAAACATGAGTTCTGAAAAAAAGCAACCTCTGCGTCATTACAGAAGTTTATCTCCCTGTTTTTCTATTTATTAATTTTTTTTCTGCTCTTCATTAAATACAGGAAAAAGCAATTGCATTTGGTGAAGAACAAGCAATAGTAAATACTTATATTTATAAATACATATACATGTACATATACATGATAGACTAAATCAAAGCTTCTTTTTCTTCAAGCCAGCATTAATTTAACTGGTGCTGGTCCTATGCTGACATCTTGTGGTCAGCAATTCTACAACATAGAAAATTTCTTACCCACACAAAAACATACCATTTACCCACATGGCAATTTTTCCTGAAATTATGTTTTACAATAGAGATTTGTAATAGCAATCTATCATTATTTCAGCATTAAAGTATATATTGGCAGTTGCGCTTACTGTCATTTCTTCTACAGCTTTTCAAATGTTTCAGTTCAATATACATTCATGGTAGGATTAAATCCCACTAAATTTAATTAGGTTAACGTTGAGTAACAAAGTTATCTTAAATTTTCCTGGAGCATAGTTGCCTTCATCACATGCATTCAAAATTAAATTGTCTTGCAGAAAAAATATATACAGTACCAATTTCTTTAGGGAGAAGAATAAAAAGAAACAATACAGATAGTGTTATGAACACTATGTTGGGTGTGTTTTTATCAAAAACCTAACAATCAGAAGGTGCAGGAATCCTGGGAAGTGTTTATAAGTACTCTGTAATAGTGAATCTTAGATTTACTTATGTGAATAAAAAAACTTCAGCTGAATGGAACCTGCTTTGCTAGAAGACCAGTTACTAGTCTTTTCCTTTATGTGAAACATCATATTGTCATCAGATGCTTTTGTCTTCCACAAGAAAGCCAATCTTTTAACCTTGCTCATAAGCACATTTTTCAAAAGAGCTGTTTCACAGTGTAAGACTTCACAAAACATTGCACTCATATTGTTTGAAAGTGGTTTCCACTGGATTTTTCAGGCATTTAGGCTTAAAAAGGGTATGTTCTCAAATGCAGCTATGTATCCATGAGTTATGCACGGCCATAACAGCCTTTGGATGATGTGAGTCCAACTTATACCTCAAAAGGTAACAAAAGCACAACTATTTTATTTATTTATTTATTTATTTATTTATTTATTTATTTATTTATTTATTTATTTATTTATTTATTTATTTTGTCAAGTACGTGTTTGATAATATACATAAGTATAACATTATTTGAATACATAAGATGGGTACAAATAAAAGGGAACATTTGGACAGGGTCAGTAGGCACGCTGGTGCGCTTATGCACGCCCCTTACTGACCTCTTAGGAATGGGGTGAGGTCAACAGTAGACAGTCTAAGGGTAAAGTTTTGGGGATTTGAGGAGGAAACCACAGAGTCAGGTAGTGAGTTCCAGGCATTAACCACTCTGTTGCTGAAGTCGTATTTTCTGCAGTCGAGTTTGGAGCGGTTCCCTTTGAGTTTGTATCTGTTGTGTGCTTGTGTATTGTTGTGGTTGAAGCTGAAGTAGTCGTTGACAGGTAGGACGTTGTAGCAGACAATTTTGTGTACTACGCTTAGGTCAGACTTTTTTTTTGTCTTTGAAGATGTTTTGGTCCTCTCCTTGGAGGAGAAGCAAAGTGTCTTCAAAGAAAAACCAGAAAGTCCAGTTGCCTCTTGAAAAAACACCTTTAGGACAACCATGACCTGGAGGACTGAGAACCTCCATAGACATATGGACTGTATTCATCCATCATTATTCCTCATATCGGATTATTCCTAAGTTTTGGGGGCCAAGCAGAGTTGACCCTCCTCTGAAAAGGGAAGG
>QLTV01000448.1:2440586-2458261 GCA_003457575.1 Thermophis baileyi
TAAGCTCAGCTGGCCGTCGGCCACTTGAGCGCTAACGCTCCTGTGGCAATGGATCGTCCGATCAACGGGTAGGCCAGACCGCTTAAAATAGGAGCCGGGATTGCGAGCAAGCAGCGAAGCTCTCCAAGGCCACAAACGGTCGGAGGGAATCAACCCCCCTGAGGAAAAAGGGGCCCTCGGCTCAAGCCGAAGCCAACGGCTGAAGCCGTAGCGACGACTGCCCTCGACCCAGTGACAGATGGAGACAGTCAGCTGGGGAGACTCACGGATTGAAGACAGGTGGAAATTCCTCACAGAATGGGAGCAAGAATACACGAAGGTCCTTTCAGGCTGAGGACTGAGTCAAAGAGGGGATAATGAGGCAAGAGGACGAAGATATACAATTTGGCAGACTCAGTCCTCATTGGCTGAAGGGACAGTGTCATCCCATTCTTGGAGGTTAGCTCCACCCACTATGGAGAACTGCAGGGTATCTGGATTTTGCATTTTTCACTGATTTTGCATTTTCACTGGTGGTTAGTAATGGTGGGATTATGGAGTTATCAAATACATCAAAGTAATTTGAATATGCTGAAACATCAGTGCATTTGTATGTATAGGTTATTGAAAACTGTTTCATAACTACTACTTTAAATAAAAGCATTTCATAAAAAGTCAGATGACAAGGAATAATAATTGTTTAAATCTCCATTTACCAACTTTGATTTATCTTAGAGTCTAGACTCTAACATTGGGTTTTTTTGTCTTTTCATTCCCAGATCTATTGCTGCTTCCGGTGTTTCAGAGGATGGACGTTTTGCACAAATTAACTAGTGCTTCTAAGCCAGTAATACTTTTCTCTCTCTTCTAAATAGAGGTTGAATTCTGGAACAATGAAATTGGACATTCCATCCCACTACAAAGCTAAACTAATTCAAATGTTGACGAAGAAGCAATGAAAACTTTCAAGAAATATTGTCAAATTTGAAGCAGTTTTTTCCAATGTTTTCAATATAATTTTCCTATCCCTTTTTTGTTATCCTGATTAGTTTTGAAGTTGTTATTTATTTCTGCCTTGAATCACCGTTGATACCTGGCTACTTTGCTTGGACAACTCCCTGCAGTTTTCTTGGCAAAGTTTCAGAAGCTGCTTGCCCTAGGGCTCAGAGAGAGCAACCAGCAGGCTTTGTGCCTTAATCACTACACCAAAATGGATCTCTTTAAAGTTATGCTACATTGTTACTGCTATTGTTTTGTATATATTTTTATAAATAGATGCTACTGCGTTTATTTCTACTTTTTTTGCTATTTGGTTTAGCATTTAATAATAACAGCAACACTACGATGATGCAAGACTTTCACATTTGTATTCCTTATCTATAGGATTCCCTTACCTAATCACTATGAGGACAAGTTAGACAAGTTTGACCACTAGGTTTAGATATTCTGATCCAGCCTTCTGTAGTCTGCTGCTCTCCAAATACATTGAGATTGAAGCTCCAGAATTCCCAGCCAATTTAGGAATCCTGGAAATAATGCCAATAGCATCAAGATAAGGAAAGCTGTTCTAAAAAGTATCCCAAAGCACCTAGAAATAACTGTACATTTTAGAGGATGTTATATGAAGAGCTTTAGAGACATGATGGAAATAACACTTTATATGCAGACATGCCTGAAATACAGGGTTAAATGTATTCTGAGTATAATTCAAATAAATTACGTTCTGATATTCCCAGGTACCTGTTATCTTGAATTGTTTTCCCCATGTTACATAGTTGTGAAATGAATCACAGATAATATTGTATTTCTGATGGCTTTGCAGACAGTAACGTTACTTTGCTACCTTCTCCTGCAATTACAATGAGAGAGCAGCACATTAAAGGCTTACGGAATGTCAGATATGAACAACATCATTTAATCTTATATCTGTGCTATTCTTTTCATAGAACGTTAAATCACAGTAAGTAATTTTACAGCCCTGTCATCCTTCCACTCAGAAGATGCCAGTGTCAGTCATCCACCCATTCGTCAGACACATAACTACCCTGACAGAGCAGCTCTCCGAACTAAGGCCATAAAGTCCTGTTTTGACTGCCACTGTATCTATACAGGGAATTATAAATGTCCTGAGACAGAACAATTTTCAGATATCTCCATATGCAATGCTTATACAGGAAAAAACAACTGTGTTCATGTTAGCACCAGTAATTGTTGATGATTGATTGACTGATTGATTGATTGATTTTGTCCCGCCCCGATCTCATCGCAACAGAATTCTAGCTGGCTTACAATGTTAAAGGAGTAAAACCATTCTCTCTCTCTCTCTCTCTCTCTCTCTCTCTCTCTCTCTCTCTCTCTCCCTCTCCCTCTCCCTCTCCCTCTCCCTCTCCCTCCCCCTCTCTCTCTCACACACACAAAATACAAATTATAATTAAAGATGGGAGGGGAGGAAGCAGGATGTGCAGGGGGGAGCTGGGATCTGCTATTGGTCCATCAACCACCTCCAGTGTGATACTTCCCCATTGGGGTCCCAAGACAATTGGCAGAGCCACGTCTCCAGGACTTTACAGAAGGATGGGAGCAGATCTTACCCTGGGGACCAAGATGTTCCAAAGGATTGGAGCCACAGCAGACAAGACTCTTCTCCTGGACCCTGCCAGCCAGAAATCCTTGACCAACAGGATACACAGCATGCCTCCTCTGCTGGCAAGAGTGCAGCAGGTCTGTCCCACTGGGTTGAGACAGTTTTTCAAGTAATCTGGACCCATGCCATGCAGGGCTTTAAAGCCAATAACCAACTCCTTGAATTGCACCAGGAAGCAAACTGGCAGCCTGTGCAGTTCATGGAACAGCAGTGTAATATGAGCCACCGTAGGAGCCTCAAAGACTGCCCACACCACCACACTCTGTACCAGTTGTAGCTTCTGAATGCTCTCTTCAAGGGTAGCCCCATGTATAAGTGCATTGCAATAATCCAGGTATGACTTTTATAATTTTTGAAATGGGTTTAAGTAACATCACATAATTTTCTACAGCAAACATGAATTTTCTTTTCTTACAAAAATAAAAAAATGCAAAAATTAAAAAAAAAACCATCAGCTGGTTAGTAACTGATACAAATGATTCTATGATGTTTTTCAACTGTACAGCCAAATCCTAAGAACATTAGCCTGGTGCTTTTAGAACGCCAAAGCACTTACTTCTAAATATACATGTATAGAAATTCTCAAGTAGCTAACAATACTAACAGTTTAATATAGTAATTAATAAAAACAAAAATAAAAAAGAACATTACAAAGCATTAACAACAATGCTATACTTCATCTATTAATTCAATTTAATAATTTAAAAATTCAACTCACAAACACAATCATTTCTTGTAAGATATATTAAAATATGGTAAAAACTTGCTCAGATACCTGGCATTAGAGAGAGAGAGAGAGAGAGAGAGAGAGAGAGAGAGAGAGTAGGGAAAACTAGGGCCAGGTGAGCATCTCTAGAACAGGAATTCCCAAAAGGAAATCGTAGAAGACCATACGGAGAATCATTATTTCCTACTGAGAAGCAAAAAGCCTAAATGTGTCTGTTACAAGATGAGACTGATGTGAAGTAATTTAAAACGGCTAGATATTGAAATAACTGCCAGTTATTGAAATCAAAATCTCCATTGATATTATTTCATAAATTTCTTTAAAAATGGTACAAAGCAGCTAAACTAACTTAATTTACTAGGAAAGATTAAATTAGATGCTGTGTGTGTGTCTCTGTGTTTACATGATAGCTTATTATTTAATATTAATTGTATAATTTTGTTATTCACATTTTAAAATGCAATTTTAATTGCTTTCTTAGTATCTAATGAAGACTGAAGGTAAGTAGATACATAGCACAAATAAATAAAATAGATGTATGCTTACAATCAAGTATTATCAGAGGTGGGTTCTGCCCGGTTTGGACCGGTTCTTCCAAACCGGTAGCGACCTGCTGGTGACATCACAATGATGTCACCGATCCGGTTCGGTCGGTGCCAGTCTGTGGGCGCCGCCATTTTTTTTGAATGTTTTTGTTTTTTTTTTCTTCTGCGCATGTGCAGAAGCCGAGTTTCCGGCACTGCGCATGCATCGCCATCTTGTTTTTGGCAATGTTGGTTTTTTTGATTTTTTTTGGGAGGGGACTGTGCATGCACGCGCGTGCGCGAACCGGCAGTGAGGTAAGTTAGAACCCACCCCTGAGTATTATCGTACATTATTTAGTTTTGTTTTATATATTTTGCATGCTTTCTTGTCTGTTTAAGCATTGACCATGGGAATATTGTTAAAATATTGTTATGTAGAAGAAATTGGTATAGGCAATTCTCACTTAACAACCTCAATTGGGATTTGCAACTCTGTTGCTAAGCACCAGGGCAGACCTACTAGCCCAGTTCCTATGCAGATATTAAGCAAATCACCTGGAGTTGTTAAGCGCAAAGTCATGTGATTGTAGGTTTTACTGTCAGCTTTTCCATTGACTTTGCTTGTTAAAAGCTGGCTGTGAAGCATACAAATCACGTAACTCTGGGATGCAACAACATTCCCAAGTGCCCATTGGTTGCAAAGAGTCCCAATCTCCATCACATGATCATTGGGATTTTATGAGAGTTGTAAGGACAAGAATCTATGTTGAAGTATGGCATAAAGTTGAAAAAATATACCTAGATGGGAAAAAAATGTAATTAAGATAATGACAGAAATTCTTCCAAACAATGACAATTACAATTTTTTCCATCTAAGTATTTTTTTTAAACTCATTTAACTTCATTCCATACTGATGAATGGTTTATCTAGAATGTTATTTCTATTTCAGACATACTTATACTGATGACTGATGTACTATTTATATAATGACAACAAGATATCTCAAAATTTGTCTTTCAAGGCAAGAAATTGACAGTTAAATATAAATTGATGCTAAATGCTAAAGAAAGGATGGTTAGGGCTATCAGATTAGAAACTACATTTCACAGCATGTTGTTTAGTATGGATGAAAGAATGGGTGATTTTGAGAAATAACAAGTTATTGGAATTGGAAGGAAATGATTTGTAGTATGATAAAGTTAAGTCTAATGTAGATATTAAAAATAATTTTATTAAATGTGCCACATTGAGAATTTAGAATATCAAGAATGTACTCCAAGAAGCATGCAATCTTCTCTGGGATTGCAGAAAGCTGACAAAGAATATTGCAAATATCTGTATATTGTGTGGGTCAGAATGAGGGCTGAGAAGATACCTGAGAAGACTCTCACACCCTGGACATAAACTTTTGTCAACTCCTCCTCTTGGGATGGCACTAAAGGGCATTGCATGCCAAAACAACACAGGGACAGTTCCCCCCCCCCCCGTGCCATCACTCTGCTGAATTCTTACATTACTATCTGATATCTAGGTATACTTATCAATGCAGTATGGTTGTAGTATTATTATTTATCTTTATTTTCTTTACTCCCCCTTTTATTGATATGGTGGTGGTGATGATGATGATGATTCTGTTGCTTTGCATATACACTGAGTGTTTCTGTACTGGAGACAAATTCCTTGTATGTCAAATCACACTTGGCCAAATAAAATTCAGTTCAGTTGAGTTCAACTCAATTCAATTGGCAATCATATGATTGCAGGGCAGTTGGTAACTGGTGGTAAATGTGAATAGGTTGTGCCAAGCTAGACAGATGTGCATTATGGGCCCTAAAGCACCCATGCCAAGTCTGTTGGGACTGCAAACACACACACACACACACACACACACACACACACACACACACACCAAAGAAAGTAAGGATCTCATACTTTTTATCTATTTTTTACTCTTTCTTCCTTTTTCTTTTTGCACTTTTGCACTTTTTTCATTTTTTTCCAATTATTTTTCTCCCTTGCTTATTAATTTTTGTTTTCTTGAAATTAAATGAAATTATGTAACTGGGAGGATCAGTCATTACATTATTTTTTCAGTGCTATCATAATTTTGAATGGCTGCTAAACAGGGCAGTCATTAAGTGAGGATTACTGTTTAGGAAAGATTAGAGAAATGGCTGAATTACTATTTACAAACAGCAAAAGCATTGGAAGGTTGGGATTGATAATTCAGGAAATTTCAGAAAGTTATAAATCTGTCCTTATTACACATGACCTTCCATATAACCTGGAGTCATAACAAGCTACAATTTTACAGAGTTTTGATTTACTTTTGAATATAATTCATAGTATGGTTATATACGATTATTTTGCTCCCTTCTTGTTCAGTTTTGTTTGGCTCCATCAGTGGAAGTGTGGTTATATTAAAAAAATGTTAAGATTATAGCCCCAACTGCGTAAAGCCCCACCAGTAGTGGGTTCTAAATGCTTTTGCTACCGGTTTGTGTGCACGCTCGTGTGCGCGCGCAGCACTTCTGTGCATGTGCAGAATCGTACCGGGCAGGTGGGCGGAGCCTCCCGCCGCCACCGCTACCGGTTCACAGAACCGGGACGAATCGGGAGCAACCCACTGCTGAGCCCTACCCTTTTTATATGTTTCTTGTAGAAGGAACAAAGAACATGTTGTTGACCAGCGGATGATGGAGAAGGGATGTTTGCTTGATGAATTCCAACTTTTGTTGTGATGCCTAAAACATGGTTCTCCTTGTTTTGTTTTTTCTCTGTCTAGTTACTCATCAGCATCTAGTTTTGTTCCATTTCTGCATTTAGCTTTACTTCCTATTCCTTTCCCTAATATAATTCCATCCAATTTATTTATTTATTTTTTGTTGGGAGGAAGGAAAAGACAGTATATTTCTTCTGTGAGAAACAAAATGGTATATGCAAAGAGAAGATAAATTGATTTTATAAATGGTGTGCATTATTTTTCAGATAACTAATTTTAATAATTAATAATTATTTAATAACTAATAATTAATTAGTTTTCAGATAACTAATTTTAATAATTAATAATTAATTTTAATAATTAATAATTACTAATTTTAATAATTATTCTTTGTTTGTTCTCCCCTGACCTTTTTGTGGCTTTTTGAAAATATTCATACATATTTGATGTAGAAATTACTACAACAAGTAAACTAGTAGTAAACTACTAGTAACATGACAGAAGAAAGGAAATATCCAGAACAGGTTTCAGTTGGATTTAATCTTATGCTGACAAAGTGAGAAACCAGAATTTGTTATCTCCGCATATATTTTGTCTATAATCCCTAATTTTTGGAGATGATTGCTTTAAATTCAAAACAATTTTCTTTTTGCACACATACTATGCCTAGAAAAGTTTTAATTACATATATTCAGATAAATAGGAATTGCATTTGGAACTGAACAGACTACAGTGTTCCAGATCTAATTAAAACATTATTAACCACAACCTGTACAGTTAATAATCAGTACTTATCAGATCTGGAATTCAAAATATTTGGGAAATAACAGGTTGTTTATTAATTATAAGCTACCATAATACTAGGGTCAGTATGCAGAAAAATACTATTAACCCAGTTAATCTTTGAAACATTTGCATTTTTTTACTAAATTAAAAATAAATTGATTTTTTTAAAAATCACTATGACATAAGAAGTCTATAGTATATTATCTAAATATAGACTATAATTGTTTTCTTGCATTGCACTAAAACAATACAGTTTCCTTGATTTGCTCTTTGGATGTTGGAGGAATCAAGACCAGCTAATTATAGTTTTGTTTAACAAACCA
The DNA here is from genome assembly GCA_003457575.1 of Thermophis baileyi. NCBI lineage: Eukaryota > Metazoa > Chordata > Lepidosauria > Squamata > Dipsadidae > Thermophis > Thermophis baileyi. The sequence continues at coordinate 2,448,293 of QLTV01000448.1, forward strand.
TATTCATCAAGGTATGGCACAGTACAGTATATGAATATGATCTTAAAGTTTTTCTATGAGGCATGTTTTCCAAAGATTAAAATACATAATTATATACTAGTTGTCTTAGATGCTATCTAATCCACTTAAAAGAACTATGTACTTGGGAAAATACAGTAACATAGTTGCTAGTGCAATAGATAAGCCAACAAGAGATCTTAATCCATTATATCTTCTACTTTTTATATAGTGAAGTAAACAGATTTATGTGTTAATAATTTATCATATAATATTACAGGAATATGCATTACAAATCAATATGTGAGCTGTATTTTTTTCCTCTTTCTCCTTTGATTTCCTTCTTACTGTTTAAGTTTTATCAAGTAGCATGCAAGCATTTGCATAAAGTTGCTTTTTACTATTTCATGAATTTTAATTGGCCTAGTAAAAAATATTCCTTTAACATAGATTTGGAATTTTATGAGAGCAGCAACTTTCTCTTCACACCTGTTAATGGCCTAAGCTGCTAAAATAAAACATCCCTGAACATTTCTTTAAGGGAAGAAAAATCTTATGGATGAGACAAAACTCCAGGACATTTTTTTTCCATTATTGTTTGCAGGTGGATGCTTTCCATTTTACTTATCAATGTCCACCTACTCATTTCTCCTTCTTCTCTACCTTTTGCATAGGGGAGGTGAATAAAGTTTGTGATGCTTTTTGTTTTCTCTATCCCATTTTTTTTTTTGCCTGTTATCATATGTACATTTACTTTGAAGTTAAGTTGCGCCGAATTCAAAGAGATTTGCTTCTAAATGAAAACACATGTTGTGCAGAAAGAATGAAAACTAGCTTTATAGAAGGGTCTTACCAACATACTGTTAAATAATAATATTGAAAACATACATATAGGGAGGAATACCACAAACATGGAAGCTTGAGCAGTTCATACCTGCATGTTTTTTTTAAAAATAAAGTTTCATTATAAGGTAAAAATATAGAAGAAACAAACATAGCATATTTTTGCTACTGTCAACATATATAATAACAAAATTCCATTTTTCCAAGTTCTTTATCCATCAAACCTAACACACCTGGATGTTAAATATAATATGTTCGGGAAATATGAAGGAAAAAAAGGATGTTATAGTCCTGCAAATAATTAAATCTTAGAAAAGTACTTCATAAAGCATGTTAGCATGAGTAATATATCCTTTTCAAAACCTATCTCTGTTCTTCTGTGTTCTTCATGCAGCTGCTTCAAGGCTGTCCTATCAGCCTATATATGCGCAGAAAACATTTTTAGAAACAAAAGCAAAGCAATTGACAATATACACATATGTGGACCATCAAAAGTTCAAAGCAGCTGCTTTAACCATTCAGCCAGTGGAATGCTTTGTTCTTATTCATACATTTTGTAAAGCACCTTCTTCAAACCACTTTACTGCCTTAATGGACAGCCATTTTTACACTATAATGTATTCACTTAGTAAGACAGAATTGACATGTTCTTAAACATGCCTATCTGGGACTTAAATAACATGCTTCATGACATCTTAGATGATACCTTAAAGATTCTCAACATGGCACAAGTCCAGCAATTTGGATTTAATGGAAACCCTTAACAACATCAAAAATGGTTCTAATTGTATTCTCTGGCTGCTCTCTGGCTTGCTAGCACAATGCATCAAGGGCTTCTGTTACAGGAGAGCACCTGGTCTAAATTTATTTCAACAGCCCAGAGCAAAATGGGAAGTGCTTAATGTTCAGCCACAATGGTGACAGCTTTACAAGATCTTGAAGCTTAAGAAACAAACAAATGAAAGGTTTGAAAGGCGATGTATAGGAATGGTGACAATAAAATTCAACATTAATATATCAAACATGAAGGATACACCACCCAGAATCTTAAGGGGTAAGTGCAGGGGCAAAGAAATGGAAAAAAGAAAAGAAGGAAAAGGAAAAACAAGCCATCAACAAAGTATCTAAATCTTTTAAGCAAATACTTAAATAGTGTGCAATAATACACCGCACAGACAGAATTGAGTGCAGATGAACTCTAGAACACGTATCCTTAAGTAAGTCCTGTTTCATTTGATAAACTTGTTTTAAAACCAAGGAACTTTTCAAAAGATAATGCATGTCAATTCTTTGAAGAAAACAATTGTGCATGTCAATTGTTTGAAGAAAAAAATGAAATAGAAAAGGAGAAAGAAAAGGAAGCTACCAGTCAATGACTACTTCAGCTTCAACCACAACAATACACGAGCACACAATAGATACAAACTTAATGTAAACCGCTCCAAACTCGACTGCAGAAAATACGACTTCAGCAACAGAGTGATCAATGCCTGGAATTCACTACCTGACTCTGTGGTTTCTTCCCCAAACCCAAAAAACTTTAACCTTAGACTGTCTACTGTCGACCTCACCCCATTCCTAAGAGGTCTGTAAGGGGCGTGCATAAGCGCACCAGCGTGCCTACCGTCCCTGTCCTACTGTCCTATTGTCCTCATCTATCTGTATTCACTTTGATTATGTTTATGTTTATACCTATACCTGCTATCTTGTACATGTTTGACAAACAAATAAATAAAATAAAAATAAAACTCAGAAATCGTTTTGATTCAAACCTTAGAGCATGTCCCTGATTATTTAAAATTTCAAAGCATCAAACATGTTTTGTATTATCCATTCTTACAGTAATAGATTTTTGGTTAACTACATCAAGATTAAAGGAAACCTAGTAAATCTCCAGATTAGTTGACTTGGATTTACAAACTGATACATTATAATGTGGTTTAATTTCACCATTACTGTATTATGTGAACAGAACTATGGCAATTTTTGAAATGTACTTTGTAGCCACATTTAACTTAGAAAGTTGTTGAAAACTGTCAACAAAGTTTTCTACAATCTGAGACAGGACACATGTGAATGTTTTAATATATGCCATCAAATGGGATCAATTTTCCTTGGCTCTAAAAAAAGATGAATCCCGTTTTTTTAGCATGTTGTGGAACCTAAGTACATGTGATTTGTTCAAACTATACTCAGGAATCTATAATTGACTACAACTGGTGAAACGTATGTTTACAGAAAAATATATGTGAGTAGGAAAGATTAAAATACTGCAGCAGGCCTGCAGTGCAGCTTTATTAAGGATTTATCAGTATTGGTTAAAATTTTTATGAATACTTATGCAGAACAGAATTTTTTGATTCCCTTGTAGAATGCAAAAAATATTAGCTTGCAGAATAGAACAATGCACAATGTAATTTACATTATAACTCATGTAATATCCTCAAAAATGAAAATACTTTTTTGAAATTTGTACCACGAGCCAGAATTTCAAATACCTTACATCTACATTAAAAAAAAAACCTCTACTACAGCCCCCCTCCCTTAACTCTTTTTTTATTCTGAAGAGAAACATGTCTGCTCTTCTATATGGGTTGATAAATGAGACAAAGAATGCCTAACACATGTTCTAAGAACCATTGTTTTCCCAATATTTTTTTTGCCTCTGGGCACGTCCACCACATGTGGTAGTACGTCCCCTGATCGTGTTTACATTTCCAACATTTAGCTGTTATGTTTGGAGACATTTTCGCCAATCTTGCCGGAGGTAGGTGCCATCTATAGAACATTTTATAGATGTTTTCTTTATAAGATGCTGCCATTGTGAGTTTATAATTTTTATCCCAAATTTTCTCCCAATACTCCAATTCAATTGTATAACCGAAATTTTGGGCCCAAATCACCATTACTTCTTTTACTATTTCCTCCTCCATTTTGACATTTAATAGTGTAGAAGTTAGCACCCACCCCTCTCCTAGAAAAGAGAAATATCATAGGAAATATTAAAAAGGCAGAATATTATATAGAATATCCCTGGAGAAACATGTTCTTAGGCAGAAAATAGACTCACTCTTAGTAGCCCCCACTTTTGTCAATGGACAATCTACATAACAAAAATCGCATTCGCCCCCTGCCCATCTTACCACATGGCACCTGGGAAGATTGCATCAGCCAGCACTCAAACTAGCTTGGTATTCAGGACAGCCTACAGAGTTGCCCCTGCATGGCCCCATGGGAGTCTGACAGCCAATCAGGATACATTTCTTACACAGAAACAGGAAACTCTTAAGGCGGGGCCCAACAGAGAGCATAAAACTGCATAAAGGGCTCAGCATCTCAGCCCTTTTTCTCTTCACCCAACATCTGGAAGCATGTGATCCACCTTTTCTGTTCAGGAGCTCATGCCATGTGCTCCTGTCCACCATTAAACCTTCTTTTTAAGCAATTTCCATGAATCCAGTGTCTTTTTCCCCACTTGGAACTGAACCCAGAAGGATATTCCTTACAACAAATAGACAATATTTACAAATAGACAATTGTAAATTTTTGATATCATTTTATCTTCAGTTCCTGATAAAAATTTTGTCCAGTTCTTGATATTCTTGTTGAAATCCATATTGTGACATATCTTTTTTACACCTAGATTGAATTTGCAGGTAAGGCCACCAATCTATTTTTATTCCAATCAATGCCAAATCTTGTCTTGATTTAAGATTATTTTGTTCATCCAATAGATCTTTATAGGTCACTTTCTTGTCCAAATCTAAAACATTTGGGTAGATTGTTGCTTCCATAGGAGATATCCATTTTGGAGTTTTAATATAGTATTTTTTCTTGATCTCCATCCAATCCTCTAATAATGCTCCCCTCACGTGGTGTCTTTGAAAGTACTTATGCGATTTGTGTTTTCCTTCCCAGATGAAAGCGTGCCAACCTACCTGTAGATCATGACCCTCTATGGTTAATATTCTTTTATTATTAAGCAATATCCATTCCCTTAACCATGTTACCGCCGCCGCTTGATGATATAGTTCCCAGTCTGGAAGACCAAAACCTACTCTCTTTCTTTTATCTTGTAACAGTTTTATATTTATCCTAGCCTTCTTCCCATTCCAGATAAATTTCAAAATTGTTTTGTTTAAATCTGTATAAAAATTTTTCCCTAATTTTATTGGCGCAGTTTGAAATAAGTAAATAATTTTTGGCAATACATTCATTTTTATAGTGGCTATTCTCCCAATTAAAGAAATTTGTAGTTTGGTCCAGTTTTCCAAATCTTTTTGAATTTTTTGTATCAATTTAGTGTAGTTGTCATCTTTTATTGAGGAGCATTTTGCTGTCATCCAGATCCCTAAGTATTTGACTCTTTTTGTTACCTGAATTCCCAATATCTTCTCCAGTTCCCTATCCTGTTGTTGTGTGAGATTTTTTGTTATTATTTTTGTTTTTTCCTTATTTATCTTTAGACCAGCAACTTCACCGAATTCCTCTATCTCCTGCAATAATTTAGTTTCTGAATTAAAAGGTTCTTCCATAATAAACACCATATCATCGGCGAACTTGTCTAGTGATAGTATAAACAGTAGGGGGGATAGCAGACATCCTTGTCTAACACCTTTCATTATGCTTATTGTCTCTGTCATATCATCGTTTATCATTATTTTAGCCGATTGTAATGAATATATTGCTTCAATCATTTTGGTAAATTTGTCGCCGAATTTCATAGTTTTTAATTGTGTCATGAAAAATTTCCAGTCCAGATTGTCGAAAGCCTTTTGCGCATCCACAAATATTAGAGCCAATTGTTTGTCTGAATGTACTTCATAATATTCTAATATGTTCATAATCATTCTTGTATTATTTTGAATTTGACATTTTGGAAGAAATCCATTTTGGTCTGAATGAATAATTTGATTTAATATTGTTTTTAATCTTTCTACCATAATTGTCATAAATATTTTATAGTCCGAATTCAAAAGTGAGATTGGTCTGTAATTTTTAATTTAACAGTTGTCTGAATGAGTCCTCCTTTGGTATTAAGGTTATATATGCTTCTACCCATGATTTCGGCAGTCTGGCGTGTTCTAATACCTCATTGTATAATTCTTTCAACATTTTTTCTTCCAGTACTTCCTGCAATTTTTTATATATCTCCGCTGGTAGCCCATCTGGCCCTGGTGTTTTGTTTTTTTTGTTTTGTTTTTTGATGGCCTCTTTTAACTCCCTTATGTTATTTTGTCGTTAAGCATTATTTGTGTCTCCTCTGGCAAGATTGGCAAACTTTTGTTGTCCAAGTAATTCTTGATGTCCTCTTCCTTGATTTCCTCACGTCTGTACAAAGTTTTAAAGAAGTTTTGGATAATAGTCTTTTTTTCTTCCAGTCCATGTTGCAATTCTCCTCCTTTATCTCTTAGTTGTTGGATATTTCTTTTTGTTTTTTCTTTCCTTAATTTATGGGCCAACCATCTCCCAGGTTTGTTTGCATATTCAAAATAATTTTGTTTCATAGCTTTGATATTACGACTTATTTCTTCTTGTGTTGTCAAATTAATCTTATGCTTAATTAAATCCCTTTCCTCTTTTTGTTTATTATTTAGTGGTTCTTTCTGCATTAATGATTCCTGTTCCCTAAGTTTTGTATGCAAGATTTCCAATTTTTTCTTTTTTTCTTTATTTTTCATTGGTGTATATGCAATTGTCAACCCTCTCAAATACGCTTTCATTGTGTCCCACACATTTTGGGATGATGTTTGTTACTTTTTATTTTCTTTGAAAAAAAAAATCTAGTTCTCCTTCTATCTTTTGTATATATGCTTTTTCTTTTCAAACGTTTTGATTGAGTGACCACCTGGCTGTTTTTCTTCTCCTTCCTCTCCATTTTATTTTAACTGGGTTATGGTCGGCCCATTTATTTGGTAAGATCTCTATTTCTTCTATTTCAGTTATCAGCTCTGGATTCATCCAGGCCATATCTATTCTCGACCATGATCTGTGGGGGTTTGAGAAAAAGGTGGATAGAGGAAATTATAGAACAAAACGTAGAACTAAAACCGGAATTGTTTTTGTTAGGGATCATAAAAGGAAAGATAAACAAAAATAATCAATACATTATACTGCACATAACGACAGCGGCTAGAATTATATACGCCCAACATTGGAAAGCGGAAACAGCCCCTACAAGCACAATGATAATTAAAAAGATATTAGAATGTGCTGAAATGAATAAATTAACATTGGAAATACACGACAGAGAGGAAACGGAATATTACAAAATATGGAACAAATGGTACAATTGGCTGGAACATAAAAGTAAAATTAATAGATAACAGTAGGACAATAAATCAAACATGTATGGATATTTGTATTTATGTATATTGACGCTTGGAAATAAGGTGTTAAGTGGATATAGCTAGACAAGATGTTAGACACTGAGAAGAAATGTATAGGTAAGATTTAGGAATTATATGAATAATATAAGTTAAAGAATAAGAGGTATAAAAACAAAGTATGTACACTGATACGGTACGCTGTAAAATGAATTCTATATGGTATGTGGTGTTATGTTACGTTATGTTATGTCATGTTGTTTTTGTAACTGTGGTTGTTTTTAATGTTTTTAAAACTGTTTAATAAAAACTATTTTTTAAAAAAAGAACCATTGTTTTCTAGTTATTCTTATACTCAGCAGCAGCAGAATCACTGAGCCGACCGATTGGAAAATATAGGTACTCACAATAATATCCTGCCTGCAAGGATTAGTCACAACATTGCATTTATACATACTGTTTTCTCATGGATTTTTAGCAGTTTGAGGTGGTTGGATTATAATACTCTTTATTCAAACAGGAACATTGGGCAGGCAGACATAATACTACAGTATTAGTGTCTAAAGGTATTATTACAGTTTCCCTTTTTTAAAAAAAAAGATAAAAGTATAGATAGGAATCATTTCAATTGTGTTCAGAAAATTATTTAAAAGAAGTAGTGCTATATTAAGATGGCTGTAAAAATGTTCACAATATATTCCCTTTCCAAAAAAACTAGCCACTTCCAAAGAAACTTTCCTGCATCTCTTATTTGCTGCCACCCTAAAGAAAAGGTAAATCTCCAACTTTTTATTTTATCCACACATAAAGCACCTTGAACTAGTAACATAAAACCCTTGACATTTATTCTGACTTAGAGTAAAAATGCTGAAGTAGCATCTGTCAAGTAGTGCTAATTGAGCTAAAGCTGCAGGTCATAAAGTATCTTTTAAAGAGCAAAATACTGCCAAATGGAAAGGCTGAGAAAGTTCCCTACCCTTTTGGCATTTCTCAAATTGTAATCTTGGTAAAAATGGCTGGTGTGTTTGACTCTAATAATATAATAAAGAAAAATAGGGCATATTCAAAATGTTAAGGTATACTTTCCATAGGCTCCAAGACCTGGAATAGATAGAAAAAGAACAAGCTATCAGAGACAGCCTTACCCAACCTAGCAATCTATAATAATTTAGTATTCTACAATTCCCTGATAATAATGTTATTTGCAATCCTAACACTTTAAAAGAATGCCAGGTTGGAGAAGATGTGTTGATTCTAATTCATAGTTCGGCGGGGCAGGGGTGTATCTTGAAACCCAAGGGCCATATACAATCCCCAGATACCTTTTTCTGACCCAAGAGAGCTGTTAAAGACATGATTAATGGGGAAACAAATGAAAGCTGTAGCATCATCTATGCTAAGCATAACATCATTCACACATTTCATCCCACCAATTGGCAGTCCCACCAGACAGACCCTTGACATTAGATTAGGATTGAACTCCAGAAGGCTAAAATTACTTGTATCGACAGTGGCTCTAACAACAGAATCTTGCTGGGCTGATTGTGCTGTACCGCTTCCCCTTTTTATAGTCATGTGAATAAAGAACATTATCTGACCCGTTTTCACATATTTTCGGCTTCCTTTGGATATCTTTCCTCTGTTGCATTGGTAATGGGTATTGTCTATCTCAGTCAAGGTCATCTTCCTTACTTCCTTACATTAAGAAAACACACAAAACCCTCATCCAGCCCATGTGCTGAAAACCAAGCAAAATTTAAAAAAAGAAAAAAAAAACCTTAATGAAATAAGACCTGACTCCAATTATAAAAAGCAAAAATTCATAGTAATGGGCTCAATTTACTTCTAGGCCCCAGGCCCCCAGGGATTATCCAGGTCTTCAAGGATTTATGAAATGCTAGCAGTCAAACCTCTTGGCTTTCAGGGGGTGTGATATTCTACAGAGCAGGCATATATAAGAACCATAAACTAGCCGGCTTATCTCATCAACAGAGTAAGTATGTAGCTATATATTTATTCAGTTGTTAAATGGTGGGATAATTTACTTGCTATGAATCAAATTTAACATTACAACCAAGGATAATAAAAGTCTACTAAAGTCATCCATCAAATATGTATTCTGTCCCGTGCTGCCAGGTATTGTATATATGGGACTGAAGACTAAAATTCTGTCATCAGACCATTTCTTTAATTCCATTCAGTTAGATTCTAGTGCAGTGTTGATTTTATAAAAGTAATACATAAAATAAAAAATATGCACACCACTGGCAATTTCTAAAAAGGTACTAAATGTTTGGCTATTTGTAAAAGCATTAATAGCTACTAGGTCTGTGGAAAGATTAGATTAGAGATTCAATCTAAAGGGGATCAATCAAATCACCTCTTTGAATCAAATATTGTTAGTTCAACACATAGAATAGAATAGAAATAGAAATAGAAATAGAAATAGAAATAGAATAGAATAGAATAGAATAGAATAGAATAGAATAGAATAGAATAGAATAGAATTCTTTATTGGCCAAGTGTGATTGGACACACAAGGAATTTGTCTTTGGTGCATATGCTGTCAGTGTACATAAAAAGACAAGATACATTCATCAAGAATCATAAGGTACAACACCTAATGATGGTCATAGGTCATACAAATAAGCAATCAGGAAACAATCAGTATCAATATAAATCGTTAGGATACAAGCAACAAGTTACAGTCCTGCAGTCATAAGTGGGAGGAGATAGGTGATAGGAACAATGAGAAGACTGATAGTAATAGTAATGCAGCCTTAGTGAATAGTTTGCCAGCGGT
>QLTV01000448.1:2469972-2490844 GCA_003457575.1 Thermophis baileyi
CTGCTCGCAACAGAATACCTTATGCCACCAGACTTGAAATTTTGGGCCTAGACAACTTAGAACTTCGCCGTCTTCAATCCGACCTAAGCATAGTACATAAAATTATCTGCTACAATGTCCTACCTGTCAATGAATACTTCAGCTTCAACCACAACAATACACGAGCACACAATAGATACAAACTTATGGTAAACCGCTCCAAACGCGATTGCAGAAAATACGACTTCAGTAACAGAGTGGTCAATGCCTGGAATGCACTAGCTGACTGTGTGGTTTCTTCCCCAAACCCCCAAAACTTTAACCTGTGACTGTCTACTGTCGACCTCACCCCATTCCTAAGAGGTCTGTAAGGGGTGTGCATAAGCGCACCAGCGTGCCTACCGTCCCTGTCCTAATGTTCCCTTTTATTCGTATCCATTTCATGTATTCATGATTATTTTTTTATATCTGTTATCTAATACATTCCTGACAAAATAAAATAAATAAAATAAATAAAATAATTCCCCCCCCCCATATTCTGCATACATTTTTCTAGGAAATACATTGCTGATTTAGTTGCCGTCTAATAATTCTTCACCAGCATAGCATACAGGTAGTCCTCACTTAGCAACCACAATTTGACCAGCAGCTCAGTCATTAAGCAAAGCAGTTGCTAAGTGAAACCGTGATTCTGCTTATAATCTTATTTCACTTTTCTTTGCTTTATAGACCTGCAAAGCTTGTACATGCGAGGATTGGTCTTAACAATGCTTTCATCATCATCATGATTGCAAACAGTCCCTGAATGAGGCAGTCACTAAACCAGGTCTACTGGTATACTAGAGCTATTTTGATCCTGCTACCCTCCCATTAACTTCAGCTCACAGCCCCCCTCCCTCCCTCCAACAAAAGCCATGTCACCAGAAGAGCTTACCTAACCTCCTAGCCCAAATGCCTGGAGAACAGCCAGGTCTTCAGTGCATTATGAAAGATTGACAGGGTTAAGGCTGTCGGGATCTCTGCACCGTAGTGCAAGTGGAACTACAGAGAAAGCATAACTCTAGATTAAACAAGATAGTTTGATGGAAGGAGCCCAGAGCACACACACTTTCTTAGTCCTAGTAGAGCAAGCAGAAACAACGAGGGAGAGGCAGCCTGGCAAATAGCTTGGTCCTTTACTAGGTAGGGCATTATAGGTGGTAACCAGCAGCTTTAATCAGATCTGGAAGCTTACTGGAATCAGCACAACTCACAGAGCAACAGTGTTATATGAATACAAGATATGACGATAATGAAGCCTGCCCATTATGGGCACATGACACAGCAGTCGTTAGGTGAAATGTGTCACCTAACAACACTTCCCCTTGCTCTGCCCAATGAAACGTTAAACGAATGTGCATATTTTTAAGCAGAACGTGGGGTGCCCCCTGGGTGGGGAAGCCCATTGGAGGCATAGCATAGGCCAAGACCTGCCTGCCCTGGCACTACCAAGGCTTCCCCCACCCCTGAGACGCTCCACTCCCGCACCTTTTCCCCCTAAGGCCTTTTTCCATTCCCACTGGGTCCTCCCAGGCCTCAGCACCTTTGTCCTTACTTACCTTTTAAAGAGCTCCGAGGCCTTTCAAAGTACTGGAATGACTTCTTTCTTTGTGTGGCTGCATGGCAGAGTTGTCCTGCTCACAAGATGTTCACATTCGGGTCGCCACCTAGTGGCATGGGAAGAAACAATTTTCTTCTGCTGCCTTAACAAGGTCTGCAAAATGTGGCAGAAACTCTCTGCAGTGTTCAAAAACTTCTGCAGCACGGTGCAGAACTCTTTAAGGAAACAAAAAGGAGCTACCATTTTGTTGCTGCCCACAAGTTGGTTGAACAAAATGGCAACCGCATTCAGGTCACCGCCTTGTGGTGGTGACATGAGTCCCGGAGAGCTTCCAAAGGTAAGTGTGGTGCATGACGGGCATGTGGGGAGCAGGCCCAAGGGCTGTGAGGTCCTGGCGGGGTGGGATGGAGAAGAGAGATAGGAGACACTGCAGGTGGTCAATCGTAAAAGTGAATAATTGCAAGGCCACTGCAGCTGTTGTAATTTTGAAATGGGATCATATGTAGCTTTTGGGAGGTCTGTCATACTTTTGGATGTTCATTAAATGGCGTGTTGTGCCTCAAGGATTACCTATATACCAGGCAGTTCTTGACTTACAAACACAACTAGGAATAGAACTTCTGTTGCTAAGGAAGGTGGTAGTTAAATGAGCTTGGCCCAATTCTTACAGCTTTTTTGCCACGGTTCTTATGCAAATCACTGCAATTGTTAAGTGAATCATATGGTAATTAAGAGAATCTGACTTCCTTCATTGACTTTGCTTGCTGGAAGCCTGCTGGGCAGGTTGCAAATGATGATCCCATGAGCATGGGACAGCGCAACCAGTATAATTTGAATTTCATTTCTGAATTTGGATCTCATGACCATAGGCATGCCGTGACGATTATAAGTGTGAAGACCATTTGTAAGTCATTTTTTTAAGTGCTGTTGTAACTTTGAAGGTCACTAAATGAATGGTCTTAAACTGAGAACTACCTATATTGAAAAGTGCTAAATCCTGCCTATGTTACTGCATTGTAGATCAACTGTGGCCTCTTGAGTATTCTTCAAGGGAATCCCCATTTAGAACCTGTTCTAGTAATCTAAATAAGAAATTGATAAGGCATAAAAACTCCCAGTCAGGAATGGGCACAATTGGGCACAAACCTATGCAAAAGCCTCCCTTATTGCTGTGCTGCTGCTTACTTTTTTCCCTATCCTTTCTCCTCTTCTGGATCAAGTTTTTATTTTTCATTAGCTTCTCAAATGTAACTTATCTACTTTTCTGAAATTTCTTAAATTCTTAAAATTTCATTTTAAGAAAATGTAATTCTTCCAGAAAGACACACACACACACACACACACACACACACACACACACCCACACACACAACCTCTTAAACAAAGAACAAATGAAACAAATGAAACCTCACAGTGCTATTTTATAACAGCCTAATTAATCTGCAGTTGGAAGAAACCTTTAAAGTCTACTGACTTACACTGCCCTCTGCTGATGAAATTGTAGAGAGCTTTTCTGCACTGAGAATTTCTGGAAAAAATAGTTTTCTGAAGCACGGCCCTAGGTGGCAGTTTTGGCCAAGAAGCTTCACTTTAGAAAGGAAATGTAGTAGCATAGAATAATGCCAAGTTTCTGTATTGTCATATTATGATGATTGCTTTAATAGCAGATTGGTAATAATAGCATTATGCTATGAATGGGGACATTGTGGTTTATTTTTCTAGTCATCTTAGAATATGTACCCAGTTGTAGTTTATTGTTTACAACTTAGAAAATTCATTATTTGCACACATGCATCTATGTATATTTACCAGAAAGCATGTTTTTATCTAAAAAAAGCTGTCAAAAACTCTCTAATAGATGTTGTAGTCCAGGATCCCTGAAGATTTCCATGTTTGGCTAATGAAAGCTTTGAGCCCAAAACACAATGGGATTACATGTTACTTTTGTCAACTTTATGCTATAGCAAAACAAAATGTATTCCTGTTGCTTAGCAAGGCTATTCATACAATAGGATTAAGTCCATACTTGCATCATTACCGTGTTTCCCCGAAAATAAGACCCTGTCTTATATTTTTTTGAACCCTGAAATAAGTGCTTGGCCTTATTGCCATGCACTCAAAAGCCCAACTGGGCTTATTATCAGGGGATGTCTTATTTTGGGGGAAACAGGGTATATCTAAAACATTAAAAAATATCCTGAAACCTTATCCACTTAAAAAAAAAAGATTCTGAGGATTTGGGATAATATTTCATTTATATTTTCCATAGAAAACATATGAAAAAATGGGAAGACAGATTAATATTAAACTATGTTCACTAAGTTCAGCCATCAACATAAATCCTCTTAATGTACTATTGTAAGCAAATCATAAAATCCTAGTATTAACACAAAATAAGCTGCATGATTTGAAGAAACATCCTGCACATGTATGTAGGAAATATCTGTGTGAATAAGAGCAAAACAAAATCATTTCTTATTATGATAGTAATCATGTTAGCTGCAGATGATTCCTTTCAATTTGACCCCAATTCTTAAGTTGCTTCTTCAGATTTCTTAGATTTTATTAGATATGCAGCAGCTGATATCCAGCATTTAATTCTGAATTAACTTGCTATTTTCAGACAAAAAAACTTCCCTATTAGTACTTTATAAACAAATAGCAAAAACTGAACATAGAACAGTAGTAACTCCTTTAACTTCAGCAACACCTTATAAATAGATAGATACTAGTTAAATGCTTTAAAAAAAACGATTTATAGGCTTTATAATAATTTATGTTTCATTTCAAATTCTACTGAATACCTTTTGATATTGTAAACCACCTAGAGACGCTTTACACAAGTGGCAATATATAATTATTTTAAGTAAAAAGGTTATCAGTAAATAAATAAATATACAGGATGCTTAAAAAAACCAGAATGTTTCCACCAATAACCAAATGCTTTGGAGCACCTTCTATCATCTATGAGTACTTTTCATGTAATGTTGTGATCTTTCATGTCTAACTGCAGAGTTATGGTTAAAAGTTATGAATCCATGTCAGTAATGTGTTACAACAGAGCTACAAAACTAAAGTATATTCCTAATGAAATATGATGTTACCAATCAACAGAAGGAAAAAAAATAGGAAATAGAGATTCAGTCTCTCTTGTTACAGGTGTATTATAACTATATTTAAGCTTTTCATACAAAGAATCTAAATACACTTAAAATATTTATGCCCTTCCTTCCTCAGAGTTAAACTGTAACTTCCTTCCTCAAAGTGAAAGTATACTAGATCTCTAGTAATTTCTGGGGAAAAGAGGAAAGTAGGCTTCCTACAAATATTCCCAAAGCTCAGAAATGAGGGAAAGAAGATAGTAATTCCTAATGATTAGTGCACTCAGGAACTGGTAATTATAAGCTATATTGATACATCTTTCTTAACAGCAACAATGAAGACAAGAGCTGTTGTAGAAAAGGAAGGTGCTTTTCAATTATTAAATTAAAGATATACACTATCCAATAAATTAAGAACATTACAATATGATCAAATGTTGTGGTCAAGTAGTAAATCATTATTTTTTTCTGCAAATTTGTATTGATAAAGTTCTTTAGGTATGTCTCAACATTGGGTACAAGTGGCATTTTACAGGTCTAAGCTCCAGGAATGAGATTGATACAACGTTACAAAATTGATTGACAATCTCTGTGCTTACACCTTTCCAAGTACAGGTCAATTGTAGGTCAGTATACTGGCAGGGAAAGTATTTGGGTATTGTGAGATGATAAGTGAGAAGGTGAAGGCCACTTGTATTTTGTGAGATTTATATTATAGAGACTCAAGGGTTAAGTCATCCCAGTCATAATTACTATATGAATTATATGAAGCCATTCCATTCCTAGGATGATTGGAAAATGTAGTTGTGAGCCTAAATAATGTTGCAGGGATTCTATGATTGTTGATGATTAGTAGGAAAGGTTCAATACATTGGAAGTAATTTGGAGAGTAAGACTTTTAACATGAAGTGGAAGATCAACAGGTGGTAGAGAGGGAATATTAATTTGCAATGGAAGATTGAAAAGAAAGATTCTATTCCATGCCATAATGAATTTCATTGCTCTGGTTTAACAAGACCTCTTGTATAAATAATCATGGCTTTTTACATCCTTGCCATATGACAGCTACAGAAGTATAATTGGCAATATCTTACACAGGGTGTGAAAACACCACGTTTCCCCAACAAATACAAGCTTATCTCACCCTCAAAATTCTTTCCCAAACTGTAAGACAGCAAAAAAAAAGCAATATGGTTCTCAATTAAATCTGACCTTGGAGCTTCTCTTTCTCATAATAATAGCAATGCTAGGAAATGTGATTAACAGTTTGTTTAACCTTTAAAACTAATCTGATTAACAGTTTTTTAACCTTTACAACTAATCTCACAATATCCTCATTATGAACACTGGGGGAGTACTGAAAGGTATCTGGCAAAGGAAAGCTGTCTCATTATATTTCTATGCCAGCTTTGCATCTAAAACAGAAAGAATCTGATCCGGAGTTGCCAGCAGAATTATTGCTTTGAATAAAGGCATATAGTTCAGAAATTGTCAACAGCCACAATACTCCACTGAACCTACAAGAACCATATCGTAAAAATCTTAAAATTAGACAAAAGCTCACCAACTTTTTTTTAAAAAATATTGGAATTCTAAGAACCCACAAGCTGACATTCTTGAATGAAGTCAAGCAAGACTTTACAGCTCAGGCAATTTAGTAGTTCTTGGGGCTGAGATTACATAATTTGATTATACTACTATAAGGCCATAATAAAGTTTCTTCCTTCTTTGCATGTGATTTGGATATCTTGGTAAAATTCTGGTATTTTTATATGTTCTAATTTTACCATTCCAATTCCCCTGCCTAAAATCACACAATGATGCCAATATCTGAAAATATTGGCCAGCCGTAATTTAAATTAATTATTCAGCTTTTTAAGTAGAAAATCATCCCAATGCTTTTCAAATTACAGTGTTTTAAAATATATTCAAATGTTTTTATCATATGTTAGTTAGGGGCCTATACAGAAATTCCAGTGTTCTTTCCTGTCATCTGCTACCAGTGAGTGATTTTACATCAGTTTTCCGCATCTTTTAAGGCCAAAGTGACATTCTCTTCATACATGAAATGAAGCTGTAGATTAAATATTTTCTTACTAAATCAGATATAAATGGTGAGAGTGGGATGGGTCATTATTCCTGGAAATACGGCTCACACGGAGTGATTGTGCTGAAGATGGAAAAGTTAAGGTCAAGATAGAATCCTTAGAAGAAACTCATAGTTTCAGTTGACTTAGACAGAAAGCCACATCTGAGAAGAGGGAATGGGAAGATTTATTTTTTTTGCGAGCTTTTTTAAATTTTAGCCCTGATTTTGGATGATTGGTTAATTCTTGTGCTATTTTCTCCTCACAATTCCATGTAAAGGCCAATTCTTCAGATAAAAATTTTCAGAAAGTGTACAGCAACAGCTAGCAACATGTGGCTTATCGCAACCATGTGCAATTAATGAACTCAGATTTCTGGTATGAGCTATATATCTGTTTTCCTTAACTGAAAGAGCAGGAAGGATGTCAAAAAGAGAAAGAAAAGGTCTATTCCTGCCTATTACTCTTGATTTATTTATTTATTTAAATTCAAACATTTGAGAGGCCTAAAAATTTCCAACAGGAAGTAGTTATTTTTCTCTCCCCAGGAAATCCCTTTGCTTTACATCTTATTAATAAAGAACTCTTTCCTTTTAAAACACTTTTCAAAGCCTCCATGAGGAGATAAGCAATTTCATGTGCTGGTAGAATATAAACTTTGAAAATAAATTATTGCGTTCTCCAAGGATTGAGGTTTACTTAGTTCCCTACAAGCACGGTGCATATTTCAAGATGACAAGATTTCCAGAATGTGTGCAGTATATAGGTCAATTGGAGAGTATCCATCAGTTCATAAAAATGTTTACCAGTGTATATATGAGATTTTTTTTCACATTTTAGGCTATAGTGTTTTATTCTGCAAAACAAACTGATTTTTGAACTATCATTGTGTTTTAAAGTATGTAATGTTCATCCCTTACAGCAAAAAATAACTTTGTATTCTTCTTTCCTAATATGCTACTGGTGAAAGTTTTTTTTTTTCAGGGCAAAACAAACCCCCAACAGGCCAAGTCTTTGCAGGAAAGTACCTCTCTATCATATTTGTGTAATATTTTGGATTTGATTCTGAAAAGGTGCATTAAACCTTCAAAGAATGGAAATGCAACACCTGTAAGAGTTTCATTAAAACAGCTCTTCTTGTTTCCTGCAGCGTAGTTTGCAGAGTTCTGGAAGCAAATGCAGAACAATCTAAAGCTCCTTTTCAGAACTAGATCCAAAGCACTGCACAGTCTACTCTCTAAATCAAAGTTTCTCAATCTTAGAAATGTTAAGGCATATAGACTTCAATTCCGAGAATTAAATGCTACCTGGGGAATTCTGGGAGTTGGCATCCAGATACTTTAAAGTTGCCAAGGTTAAGAACACTGCTCTAACACTTGCTGAGGTTTACACCAGTGGTTCTCAACCTTCCTAATGCCGCGACCCCCACCCCGCCGCCGCGACCCCCTCCCCACAAGCGATGAGGTGACAAAGGGGGCGTGGCACCAAGATGGTGGGCTAGTGCGCGCTTAGCCGACCCCTGTGAAAGGGTCATTCGACCCCCAAAGGGGTCGCGATCCACAGGTTGAGAACCACTGGTTTACACTGTCACTTGACTTTGGACTTGACATCTTGTATTGTATTGTAGCAAAGTAGACTATTTCATTGATTTTTCTATTTGCCTTCTCAAACAAAGCTTTTGAGTCTATCTCAAAAATCAGTCCACAGCATCAAATGTTTAAATAACTACTTACCTTTAAAAAAAAAAATCTTAGAAAAAGTGTAACAAGAGTTTGAGACAAAAGTGAGCTTTATTTTTTGCAGTTTACGGTTACGTCTACACTTTTTAATCACAAACAGCAATGAAAGACAATTTCAATTCAAGAAATTGGCTCATTAAGATAGTCCATGGAAGCTCTGTTTTAAGCACAATAGGAAAAAGAAAGACTTTGGACCATTTAGTTATGAAATCAGCTAAGTGTGGATTTAATTTGTGGACAGCGTCCCTTGAAATAGAAAGCATTTTTTCAAACAAAAGCTTAAGCTATGAATAGAGCCAGAATGGACAGTTCTTTGTGCGACTAGACTAAACAAACACAGCCTGCACTGCCTAATGGCTTCACACAGATTCTCTCCAAGTTCTGACTTGCATTAAACTAACAATGGAAGGACCAGATAATGCAACATAATAATAGAAGAAATAACTATTTAGACTTATTATTAAATGCTTTACAAGCTGTCAATGGATTACTGTGAGAATGAATTAGCCTGCAAATTTTTTTCTTCCTCTTCCAGCCAGGAACAAGAGAAAAGAATCCAATGATGTAATTTTACAAATATTTTAAATCAGTTATTGACATTTAGTTTATTTGCATCTATAGGAAAGGGCAAACCCAATCTCACTTTAAATTAAAAAAAAAAGCATAGGTTCATGTGTAAGAAGAGTGGACTATGCATGCTATTCCTTTTACAAACCTTCACAATCACTGCAAGCTGAGTGAGAAAAATCTGCAGGAACTTCTGCTTATGGCTTTTGTGTTATTCAGAAACAGATAACAAAACATGACAATTCAGTCTGCATAGAAAAAAAATGATATCAATGGGCAATTCTATTAAAATTTTATGCTATTATTTTTATTCTAATAAGTTGAAATTCCTTTTACAATTTTACTGCTTTACTTTTTCACCAGGGATTATGATAATGTTTTAAAGTTATTCTTACTAATTTGCCATCCTTGCACGTACAAAAAAGTATAAACAATAAAAGGAACTAGAAGATGATTTTCTTCCATTTTATTTCCAAAATGCTTTTGGAGAAAAGACATGAGAAAGAAAATGGAAGTAGGAAAAACAGTAAAGACACAGAATTGAATTCCAATATCGATAGAAAATCCAATAGCATGAAAAAAATAGAACTAATTTCTTCACAGTTGAAAGATATGGACAGGTGATCCAGTGCAACAAATAAAAACAAATCAACGACATAATTTGAGATTCCAGAATTTTGGAAGTGTATGGTCTACTATTCTGTCTCCCATTCATTGAAAAGACATTCTGCAAGTATTTCTTTGACCTATGAGAACATCATCATTGTGGTAGATCACACCAATGGCCCAACTGTTAATTGGGCTTTTTATTCTCTTGGTGGCCAACTGGATGTTTATGGGAAATTCACAAGAATATGTGATCAAGATTAACTGCATCTAGTTCTAAAGACAATATAGAACTGGCCATTGATAAGCCTATCATCCATAATTTTGTCTAATCCCCAATTACAGGTATCAAATAGATATATATCTTGCAACAATGAGGGCCGTGTGTGAAAAAAGTCTTTTTAAAAATTCAATCTTGAATCGCTCACCTTTCATTTCATTAAACGGTTCATCCTCCATGTCATTTACCATTAATAACTTTTATGAAAGGAAAAGAAATCTTATTGTGATATTAATACCATAGCAATGGTATGTTTGTAATAATGTATAATATCAGACTGTAATTTGCATTGGAGCATTTGTTCCCAATGAAGACAAGCAGGATATGAAGCAAAAGCTGGACAGTATATAGTAGTTCTGTAAAAGAAAGAGAAATCTGCAAAGAAAAGCATATTTGATTGCTAATCTTACTTGAATAGTTATTTTTGCATTCTTTGAGAAAATTTAAATATGAAAAATACTACATGAATGCAAATAGTAATGTGCTTCCAGAGAAGATGATCTGTTCACAAAAGACAAATATACAGGCAACGAAGATGAAAACAGGAAGGTGAATCTTGCATCAAAATGAGGCTATTCAATTTGAGGATTCAACAATAGGCATATTTAAAATGTTGCTCACTTTCACATATGTACACCAATAGCAGAAGAGAAGCTCAAAGCACTTTAAGTGGTACCAGCAAAATCCATTGAATGCTTTTACTTGACAACCCTACTATTTGCTTTCATTATAATATAACTGGCTTGAGGAAATTATAACATTTAAATACAGCCACTTAAATAATGGACTTCAAATGCATTTCAGTTTTTTTTTTTAAATGGGACTGATTCTCTATAATTAGCATGTTTGCCAGATGAACCCTGCAAACTGCCAAGCTATGTAATTTTATAAAAAGTTCAAATCAACACACGACCAATTGTTACAAACAAATTCTTTTTGCGCTTTTCTATGAATCAATGCAATTGGTGGGGCTAATTATACTGGAGAAGAGAAAAGAGAGATGGTATAGAACCAGTGACCTATATAGTCAGCAAAAAGTTACACTCAGCTGAATAGAAATGCAGCTGCTGGGACTTTCCGAATGGAAACTGATAACCAACATTAGTTACTGAATGGAGTATATGCAATTAGGCCACTAAAAGATTTTTTTTAAATTAATAATTCCAAATATCCATTAGCAGATGTAGTAAATTGCTCTAAAGGCTGCATTCATTGTTCATTACCAATGCTTGCCTACATAAAAAGATATTGCTCCTGCTATGTACAGTATAAAAATAAATGTCAAAATTTTACTTCACAGTGCAAGAATAATGATTAAAAAAAATCAATGTATTGAAGAAATTGGAAATATATATATTCAATAAACAAAGCATGCAGGGCATGACTTTTGCAATTTTTTAGCTAAAATCCTTTGAAATAAGCTAAGGTCTTGGATCATATGACTCTGCCATGCAGTATGTCCCATTAGTTTTTCGTTCTTTCTTCAAAGTATCTTTGTTTTAGTGACATTTCCCTCTAAATTTAGTCCTCTTCTGTTCTGTATTTGGAAATTATTTTACTAATGGACACAGAGAGTTCATAGCCCCTTTGCATAATTTCTTTCAAATTTCCTGTTGGGTTGGGAGGGGGGGAAATTAGTATGGCTCATCGCACAGTCAGCCAGATTTTCAAACTGGATTAGGCATTTTTATCCACCTAGGATAAAAATCTGGGGTTATTATTATTGGTATCACATTATTTAGTCTGCTTGAATGCCACTCCAGCCATTCAGTTTTAAGCAGTTTTAATGCACCACTTACCAAACCGATATAATAGCATTCCTATCCACATTAGACTTGGATTGGCATCTTTCCTGATCTTTTCAGATTTTGCAGATCCATGAAACTGTAGGAAAAGCATTGCAAAAGCTGATGCCATAACTTTAAAGAAATTCATAACTCAATAACCATAAACTCTTAGTTTGAAAAGTACTTAAGGTAGTAATGAGAAGCGTATTTGTTTGCATGGAATCTTATCAAAACATATGATGGTTCTGTAATCTCTAGTATAAAAGACAACATATCTCTGAATGCCAGTTGTTGGAGAACATAACCTGTTTATTTTTCATAGAATTAGCAAACTAGACTGGTTAGGCTTTAGGTCTAATCCAGCTATAATTTTGTGGTCTGATAATACAAAATGTGGCTTGAAAAAATGAAGAAAGAGTTTTTTGTTTTTTTTAAATCCACTATATAATAGAACGATTTTATTCACAATTAAGAGGCAAAATATTTATTAAAAAAGCAAATTATACTTCTTTAAGGTGTAGCATTTTGAAAAACCAGTTAATAAATCTCTTTACCAGTTTCTAATCTCCAAAAGAGAAATAAATTTGAAGTTCAATAGCATACAGTAATATGGAAAATAAACATATTATAAAAGTTATTTTAGACATTCAGATTCAAGCTGAAGAGTAAGTATTCTGTATTTCCCCCCCTCTTTTGGGTCATCTATGGACCAATAGGGCAAAATATTATTGCTAGTACTACTGAGCATGAATGAGTATTTTCAGAGTTCCCAAAATCAAGAACAAATTGCTTGAAATACTGCCATTGCTCTTTAGATATTTTCAATTTTATTGCTCTTAGCAGGCACGCAGAGCAGAAGATTAAAAAGCTGCAGATATAGGCTGCAAAAGTTCAGGCAACCAAAAGAAGGGAATAGAGTTCATTTTTATTCTCTGTGTTTCCAGCCCAATTTTTCCCATCCCAGAGCTGGTAGCCCTACTGTTAAGTTTCTAGGCTTACCTCTTTTTGGTTCATATTTTAGTTTCTGCAATTAATGGTCGTGAGAATGGTAAAAGTACAGTTTTGCACATGATTTCAAAATATGTAAATCAGCCTGCTTCTTTTGTGGAAATTTATTCTGAAGAGGTAATAGTCACATTTCATCTTTTGTTCATTCATATATCCCTGTTTATATATTTAAAGGTTAGACTGTTAATTTCAAATATGAAAGGCTTAATCATTCTCTGATGGTCACCATTTCAGATTTCTCAAAATACCATTCAGATCTTGGCATTCTGGGAAATCAAACCAGCTGGTGTTAGTTTAGTGAAGCCAGTAAATATTTCAGATGCCCACTGAAAATCATTGAAACATTTTTGTCTAATTTGGTAGCAAGCAGATGGAACTACTGAAAAGGAGGTTTCCATATGGTTGCCTTTGAATGACATTCATATATATTACAGCAGACACAGAACACATAAAGTCAGGCTAGAAGAATCATATTATGCTTGCCTTTAGTGGACTACTGTTGTTCATCAGTTTCCATGTGAAACTCAAAATGCAGATTTAATGTTTGAAGCCCTTAATATTCTGAGATGAATAGGGAAAGGAATAACTTCTCATATTTAGGAGACAATTTATTACAGGCATTTCTACCATCTAAAACACATACGGTATAAGAATTCTCTGTGTAGAATTTCTTAGTGAAAAAAGTTGAATCAAAAAGTTAGAAAAAAGTTGGATGCAGAGTTCAACTGTCTGCAGATGTTTGGGAAGCCAATAAAGTTCTTCCTTTCCCAAAATCATTTGGCCCAAGTTTTAAATCAGAGTCATGTATGTTTCAAAGTCAGGATCTACAATTGTTAGATTGTAGCTCCTATAGTTTTCCTGATAGGATCATTACAATGCCTAGAGCTAATGAGCATTAGAGTTCAAAAACATCCACCAGGTCATTCCTGCCCTAAACTCTAAACATAAACAAAAGAAAACAAAACATGCCATGATTGGGGCTATTCAGGGGTGAGCTTCAAAAATTTTAGCAAGGGGTTCTCTGCCCGGTTGCTGGGTGGGCGTGGCCATGGTGGGCGTGGCCTAGTCGGCCTCCTGCACCATGGTGGGGGAGGGCGTTTGTGCCCTCCCTGGGCTCTGGAGCTTTCCTTGAGCCTCCGGGAGGGCGAAAACGGCTACCCCAGGCTCCGGAGGCTGGAAACAGGCCCGTTTCTGGCCTTCCCAAACTTCCAGTAGGCCCGTTTTTCGCCTTCCCCGAGCCTCCGTGCGCGCCCTGCACTTACCTGCATCCAAAACAGGCCACGTGGGGACTCCTGGGAGGGGTGGGGCGGGGTGTGTTGGGCCAGCGAGGAGTGGGCTTTGGGTGTTCTCCGTTACCTCACATCCAAAACCGCGTGGAGACTTCTGGGAGGGGCGGGGAGGGGTGGGTGGGGCCAGCCAGGAGTGGGATTTGGGGGTTCTCCAAACTGCACAGAATCTTAGCTAGAGGTTCTCCCGAACCCCTGCGAATCCCCAGCAGCCCACCCCTGGGGCTACTACAGAATTACTGAAATATTCAAAGTGAAACCAGAAGTTATCTAAAACTATTTAAGAAGAACTGCTAAACCTTTCAAGCACATACATTAGATTGCTACATCAAGGTAATTTCCAGATCAGTTTTCCAAAGCAGAAATCCTAATATACTTATTCAAACTTTGCTTTTAATCCTCATAATCAAGATTAACGAAATCTAGATTCTTCTTGATGCTAACCAAGGATTTCAGGAAATTAGGCATTACATTTTGGAGGAGTCTGAGAAGATGGGTCTAAATTAACCATACTGACAGTAAAGCTATACCACGATGTGCTGAGAAAAGAACAACCAGCCAAGATTTGCAAAATGTAGCCATTCATCTGTAACTTCTGTTCTTGTACCTGTCATATCACATCAACAATGGCTAAGCAGAGGGTATGAGAAACTGCCTTTCTTTTCAGAAACACACACAAAATTTCGACAGGGATATAGCAATAGCAGTTAGACTTATATACCACTTCATAGTGCTTTACAGCCCTCTCTAAGCGGTTTACAGAGTCAGCATATTGCCCCCAACAATCTGGGTCCTCATTTTACCCACCTCGGAAGGATGGAAGGCTGAGTCAACCTTGAGCCGGTGGAACTGCAGCTAGCAGTCAGCTGAAGTAGCCTGCAGTGCTGCACTCTAACCACTGCGCCACCTTGGCTCCTATGCACAAGAAACTTGTGTATATCCCTGCCGATTTGAACTATAAAGGATGCATCGATACCAGCAAACCAATATCAAAAATCAAGCTTTTAGAATTAAGAATGTTTTCAAATCTCTGAAGTTGAATTCTATAAAACTGCTGGATTCAGGAAAAAGACCAAGAAAGTTAATGCCTAGTAGTGGGATATGGCACATAGAAGAAATAAACACAGAAACAAATAATACGTTTTACCATTATTTATAAATAGTCTTCCTCAAAGATTCCAAGTGGTCCTCACAGTATCAAATACTGTGGAGAATCTCCATAGACAAATATAGGTAATTAGAAAACATTGGCAGAGATCGATAACATCCAGAGGAAAGCAAACCATATATAACTGTATTAGCTGTGTAAAAGCTAATTTTATACTTTATCTAGATGAAACACCTTTTATTTATTTTGATATGAGTTTCTGTAAATGTGTCTACACATTGGCCTTATTTTACAGGGTTCCCATAGGCTTCCAAATGTGATTCAAGGTGCGGTTTGTCACAGTGGGTTCTAACTTACCTCGCCGCCGGTTCGCTTCCTCCTGTGCCGTGTGGGCACGCGCGCGCGCATGCATAGTGTCGAAAACCCAGCTTCTGCGCATGCGCAGAAGCAAAAAACAGCTTCTGCGTGTGCGCAGAAGCTAAAAATAAAATGGTGCCGCCTGTGGCGCTGCCGAGAGACCCGGTTCGTGGGCATGGTCAGCTGGCCATCGCTCCCGGTTCGGCGAGCAGGGGAAAATTCCCGCTACTGGTTCTATAGACCTGGTCCGAACCGGGAGCAACCCACCTCTAGTTAGTTACCTTTAAAGACCTGTGTGACATAGGGCCTAGCTACTTGTGGTATTGCTTTTCTCCCACTGTTTCTGCTCGCCCTACCAGATCTAACACACAGGGTATGCTCCATATCCTTTCCATCAAGCAATATCATATTGTTGGACCTAGAAGTTGTGTGTTCTCTGTGATATTGCTGGCCTTGTAGAAAAAAATCCCTCCCAGATATCAATCTCACCAACACCTTTTAGCCTTTGGAAGTTCTGAAGAATTGGCTGTTTCCCAGACATTTGAGAGGGTAATCAAGCTTTATTGTGGATTGGATTTTAGCATTGGAACACATAATTCATCTTAGGCATGATTGCTTTTAATTCTTCAGAATTTTAATCTTTGAAGGCCATTCAAAGTCACTTCTGTGAGATAAGTAGCCATTGACACAATCTAAATAAATAATTTTTTGCAAACAATTCTGATCTCTAATAAGATTATTCTATCCTCTTTGCTGTGTGATCAGATAGAGGTTATAGTTAAAAAACAAAAAGAAGAAAAGGAGAAAATAAGATTAAAAATATGCATTTAAGCCTTGTTCATCTTAAATATGTGGCATCCTACAGATTGTTCCCATGGGAATGTGCCCCTCCTCCAATAGGTTGGCCATGCTGGTTATTTATCTTTATTTAATTATTTGTTTGCCACCCATTCCTGAAGGCTCTAGGTCAACATATAAAATAACATCTTTCTACCTGGAAACACACATAAAAAAATAAAAAGATCAAAAAGGATACAAAACATAAAATGCACCATGTACTCACTAAACCCAACTTCACTTAGAACACATCTTTTTCTTGTGCAAGAGACTATTTTTCTAAAGCAAAGCTGATTGAAAGCCTGCCAAGAGGCAGTCCCAAAGAATGGGATGGGAATTGAAAACACCTGCTTCCAAGTCCTTTTCAGGTGTCAAACCTGTGAGGACTGGATCTACAGTAATAAGCTTAATTGATTAGATGGGTAAACAGATTAATACAGGACAAGATGGTCTCTCAAGTAACAAGGTCCAGAGAAATACAGGGCCTTAAAGGAAACAACTAACAGCATGAAACACATTGGAAGTCAACCAATAACCAAAATACCTTCCAGAACAGTTGAGTCACCCTAATATATCGAAGCACACCCATCAGGGCCATGTTCTGTATTAGCTGAAGGTCCCACATGGTCTTTCTGGGCAGGCCCATGTACAGTATGTTATAATAGTCCAAACGAGAGATAACCAAGGGATGAGATAGTGTGAGAATGATTTTCCAGTCCAGGAATGGTTGCAATTGGTGTACAAGGTATAACTCAGCAAAAACCCTCCTAGCTACACCTGCCACCTCTCTTCAAACAAGAGCTGTGCATCTAAGAGAACATCCAGACTGCAGAATACTTCTGACAGGGGGAATACA
Source organism: Thermophis baileyi (assembly GCA_003457575.1). Taxonomy (NCBI): domain Eukaryota; kingdom Metazoa; phylum Chordata; class Lepidosauria; order Squamata; family Dipsadidae; genus Thermophis; species Thermophis baileyi. Next base: position 2,487,171 of record QLTV01000448.1, read on the forward strand.
TTTAAAGTCACAAATTGTTAGATTTGCAAATCCAAAGTTACTCAGTCTTGGAAGGATTTGAAATCTACTCTTCCTCTCTTTTCTCTGTGCAGACTCTTAACAACATCCAGCCATTGGGTCAGCACTTCGACTATACATGTATTATGTATTAAGTCCATGGTTGAAAAAGAAGAACAATAGTCTTTTTTTCCTGACTAATGGAAGCCTAGAAGCTACCAGCTAGACCGGGGTGTCAAACTCACGTCGTCACGGTGGTGTCACATGACGTATTGGGACTTTCCCCCCCTTTGCTAAACCGGGCGTGGGCGTGGCCAGCGCATAACGCATCCAGCCCGTGGGCCGGGAGTTTCACAGTCTTGAGCTAGACAAAGAATAAGGCATGGAGTAGCATGAAAGGTCACTTATTACAGAATTAGGCCAGTTCACTGAAAGATGAGGAATAAATTAGATATAATTGGCAGGAGAGTATCATTTGGATTCATGATTTCAAAATGAACACGTTAACAAACTTTGATTCACCTCAAAGGAAAGAACAATTTTAATGGAAGTGAAATAGTTTTTTCCAGAAAAGATAGAGGTGGAGTTATAGAAGAGGGCAAAACATAATGTCCCAAAAGAAGGAATCTCCTTACAGTTTTAATTGAACATTTGGAACCTAAGCACAATTTTAGGGTCCAAAAGCAATTTAACTATGGAGATTAGTTCACTCTAACAGTTTTTAATATAGAAACTAAACAATTTCCTATTGGAAATATCCTGTCCGAAATGGGATATTGCATTAGATCAGCCTTTCTCAAACTGGGCACTTTCCATATAGCTGGACTTCAATTGTAAAATTGACAAACAACAACCTTCATGGTTGTTATCACTTTCCAAAGTGTATTTTCCAGAGGAATCCTAGAAGTGTTAAGATTATTTATACCAGGAAAACTAATATAAATCTGAGAGCGTAAAGCAGTAAATGAAATCTCAATGCTTTAAAAAAGTGGCCTATATTATTAAGACACTTGTAGGATTAGTCTGACATTTTGAATACTGATGGAGATATATAATTAAATTAAACAACTTCTATTTTTCATTTCAAGGCTTACAAAAAGTTAAAACAAGTGACAGTATTGCCATTAGAATGAGAATTCAGTGGTCCTTAGCAGCAAAGTCCAGGACACAAAACTGTTTTACAAGAGTGCAACTTTCACACAACAAAGAGATAACATTTTACTGGGGAAAGTTGTAAGAAGTAAAGGGATTGTCAGGCTAGAAAGACAAGCATAAGATACTATAACATACAAACAAACCATAAGACAGAAACTTGGTTTGTAAATATCAGAAGGACCAAGCAGGGATGGGTTCCACTTACCTTCCCTACCGGTTCGCATCACGTCACATCGGGGAAATTACCCTTTGCACATATGCAGAGGGTTCTTTGCCAGCTGCGGAGACCAGAGAACCGGTTCAGGGGCATGGACAGCCGGCCATTGCTGCCGGTTCGGCGAGCGGATGCAAATTTCCGTCACCAGTACGGGAGAACCGGTCTGAACCGGCAGCAACCCACCACTGGACCACAGTAATATAAAAGAGAATGAAAGTTAACTTGCAGGAATTTTTCTAATTTAATTTTCTTTGTCTAACAGAAATTCTAAAAGATTAAGTTACCAACAGCTGAAGATCTGCCCCTGTAAATTGTTTACAATCCAGTAATTGACATCTAGGAAACCTCTGCTTTTCTGCTCTTGGAGCCAGTATGTGTTTGCACTGCCCTCTGCTGTGTGAAACCAAAATAGCAATAGAAATGATACTTTTATTAAGTGAAGTTAAATTTTAAAAGGATACAGTTTTCCTTCAACTAAAGTATGTAGCCTGCTTTCAGGGATTGTGGGGGCTGAGATCTTTGGAAATCAAACCTTTTTTTAAAAAAACAATAATAAAAAGGCTAGTGTATGATTGATAATTTGTGCAGATTACCAAGAAATACAAGGAAATCCTGTTCGAAGTTACAACGGCACTGAAAAAAGTGACTTATAGCCATTTTTCAGACTTACAACCAGCGGTGAAATGCTACTGGTACGCCCCGGTTCGGGCGTACTGGTAGCGGCGGCCGCCGGTGGTTCAGAGAATCGGTGGCGGCAGTAGTGCGAGGCTCCTCCTACTCTCCCGGACATCACCATTTCCTTGTGTTTACACTCTGCGCATGCGCAAAGCCTTCTGTGCATGCGCAGAGGGTGAAAAAGCATGTTTGACAGGGGCACTCATGCGCAAAGCGCATGCTTCCGAACCATTAGGGAAGGTAAGTAGATTTCACTGCTGCTTACAACCGTTACAGCATCTCCATGGTCATGTGATCCAAATTCACATGCTTGGCAACTGAATTTATGAAGGTTGCAATATCCTAGAGTCATGTGTTTGACTTTTGTGAACTTCTAAGAAGCAAAGTCAATGGGAAGCCAGATTTACTTAACAACCATGTTATTAGCTTACCAACTGCAGTTATTCACTTAACAAGTGTGGCAAGAAAGGTCACAATATGGGGCAAAACTCACTTAACAACTATCTCGCTTAGCAACAAAAATTTTGGGCTCAACTGTGTTGAGGACTAAGGACTATCTGTATGGTATTCACGTCCTGTAATTTTTTTCTAGATCTTATTGCAATATGCATACTCCTAACAGACTGTCATTTTCTGGTTTTGGAACAGGGCAATAGAAATATGCCAACAGCACAAGATTCTCTCTACCACTCCTTCCTGATACATTTCTTGTTAAAGTGTACTTTGCTCTTGTTGAGACTAGTATTCAAAATATATTATCTATACAATTTAAAAAACCCAAATATAATTCTGACTGCAGCCATTGAAAACTCTGTCATATATTTAGTGGCAAAGTATAATTACTTCTGTGAACACTTTGTAATTATCCAGCATACAAAGCATAAAGACAGGTTTATTAGACAAAAGCAGTAATATGTTCTTGTTGACATGTATTAGACTATTAAGTATAACAAATTATTCTTCTTCCTGAAACTTGTTATCTACTTCCTAATCATGCTTTTATTTTCTTCACTGCAATGTTTTTAGCAATTTGGCAGGATTAAAAAGTACTGTGAAGATTTTTATTGAAGAATATGGACACTTCATTCTTCTTTTAACCATCATAATCATTTTTACAGTAAGATTTGTAAGCTTTTACACAAAAACTTCACTGAGGAATGAGAAGTGAAGAAAGTTGAGAAAGTTCATAAGCTTACATCAACCAAAGTTGCCCTTATCTTCCAGACCAACCTTTTGGCAACTGAAAGAAACAGTTAAAGAATTCGTGGTAATAGAAGCAAAGATGATGAACAAGATGTTCTTTGTATATTGGCAACATTTCAGTTGTTACCTTACTAGACCATTGTAGTTACTGTTAATGGTAGATATGAATGCCAGCACAGTGCATGCAACACCCAGAAAAAGATTAAGAATTGGGATAGTGCCTCAAACTTGCCATCATTCCCTCCTCATAATTGGAGAGCAAAACTATATATATATATGTTATATTTTTTTACATAAATAAAGGGAGACTAGTATAGATCTATTTCAAGCTATTTATGTAAAAAAATATAACATATAGAAACGGACTGTCGTTTGTAATTAACTGTCTGGATGGCCCCTGGAGGGGCCGAAAGGCAAAAAGGAAGCA
>QLTV01000448.1:2491423-2510924 GCA_003457575.1 Thermophis baileyi
CTGATGAGAGCTAAATAGCTTGAAATAGATCTATACTAGTCTCCCTTTATTTATTTATCAGTAAAAAAATTATATATAGTATAACTGGTTTGTCGTGAATGCGACTGTCTGAGGGCCCCTGGAGTGGGGCTGAAAGGCAAAAGGAAGCAGTATGCTCCCTCCCATATTTGAGTATACCAGGTGATGTTGAGAAAACACACACACACACACACACACACACACACACATATATATATATAATCTCCAATGAGAGCACTCTGCTGTAGTAAGTTAAGGCATCAGGCTAGAACCTGGGAGACTGTGAATTCTAGTCCTACCTTATGTACAAAGCCAGCTGGGTGATCTTGGACCAGTCACTTCTGAAAAACTTTGCCAAGAAAACTGCAGGGACAGTTTTCTGTTCAGGAAATCTCCAAGAATTGGACACTATTGAACAGGAAAAAAGGACCAAAAGGAACAAAACTGCTCTGTGAATCACCAGTACCCAGAAGTCCCATCCACTTTTCCATATTAATCTCCTGCAACCAAACCAAGTGGAGAGGGACATGTTACTTCTTCTCATTCCCAACATAAAAGAAAACAGTAATGTTAATGATCACTGGGAGGAACAAGAGATCAAAGCTTTCTCTTCCTACATGATACATAGCATATTACACTGTCGTTGCTGCTAATGGAGAGAAAGAAGTTGTCTATGAAAAAAAGATGATTTGGCAGGGAAGAGGATACTTTAGCTTCCCTTTTAGTGATTTTTATTAAGATTGGTATTTGTCACAGTTAAAAAACATAATTAAGGTTAAAACGTACCGGTTAAAAGTGAGGGGTTTTTTTTTTAATCAGAAGGCTTAAAAGTTGAGGGAATCCCTCAAGCCACTAGCCAGCCCCAGCCATAACATCCAAAACCAAAGGTGAAAAAGTCCTAAATATCCAGGGAGTCAAACAGTCACAGCCATTCAATCTAGTTAGGATTGAGTCAAAGTTTGTTCCTCCTCCTTAAGTTTTAAGCCTTCTGATTAAAAAAAAATATTCTCACTTTTAACCTGTACATTTTAACCTTAATTCTGCTTTTTAACTGTGTTTTTAGTCATTAGCTATGGGAAATTGCCCAAAGTCACTCAGGTGAGATGGGTAGTATGGAAATTTAATAAACAAATAAAATTTTGGGCCAGTTGTATCTTCAAAGTGACTAGGAGGCAATTCCATATATAGTACCAGTAGTGAGTTTCACTTACCATTGCTACCTGTTCAGGAACGGGAGCGCGCGCGCACACATGCAATGCTTCTGCACATGCACAGAAGCTTCTGCACATGCACAGAGCATTTTTGATGACGTCCGGGCGGGTGGGCCGAGCCTCCCACCACCGCCGCTACCGGTTCTCCCGAACCGGTGCGAACCAGTAGCAACCCACCACTGTAGAGTACATTATAGGAATCTGTGCACAAAGTGACCAAAGGGTGAATGGATGTCTGAAGGGACTGGACCAGTCCAGGCAAGTCAATTGGCAAATGATGGATTTCTGTGAAAGTCTTCTTAACCAAAGCTTTCACCTGCTCCTTAAAAAGGAGCTGTGAGTCCATGAAGCTCCCAGTTATGTACCAATCCAGGAAGGGAAAGTGCAATCCATATAGTTGCACTCAGGGTTGGACCATATCAGCCACTTGATATGGACAGAATTGAGCTTCAATCTGATCTTTCCATCCAGTTCCCCACAGTATGGTCTAGTTTATCTACAAAACAATGAAGCTAGTACATTCCGTGAAGAATGATCACATCAACTTTCTTTAGTCTATCTTTGAACCAGCCGAATCTAGAAAATCTTCAAGAGCAGTTGCTAATAGAACGTAATGCAAGAGTATGTCTAAAGATAATCAGAATGCAAATGATAGATGCCAGATCTATTTTTCTTGAAAAGTGCAATGTATTCACTTCTATACGTAAATCATAGGCCTCGTTCTAGTATTACATCTAGATCAGATTTGATCAGATACAGCTTGATCAGATTTGGTTCCTGCCACTGACTTGGTGTTTACTTTAAATTAAGTTAAATTCTGGGCCAGATAAACTTACAGCACAGAAGAGATATACTTGTGGTTTGAATGAACTTATAAGTATTATCTTTAAGAAATCTCAGATATCAGTGAAGCATCAGACAACCAGAAGAGGGCAAGCATTGTCTTCCAAAGAAAGGAAGAAGAGGATGATACCTGGGAAATGAACCTGAAGATTTTTTCAACTACCACAAAGTGTATTGAATAAGTGGTTGGGCCTAAGTAATTTCTTCCAGCTCTGTGATAGAAGAAACTATTTAGGACCAACCACTTATTCAATATAAGAATGCAAATTAAAGGACCCACAATAGAAGACTGTCTTCGTTCCACTTGAAGCGGAGCCAACTATTTCTCTGGGGAGTTGGTTCCACTAACTGAAATTATTGTACAGTTGGGGTTCAGATCAAATCCAAACATGACTTTGTAATTTAAATACTTTATTTCATGCCCTGTACCTTGAGTTACAGTCAATAGGACTTTCAGAAAATGATGGCTTTTTCCTCATTAGTTATGTTAAAATAGACATTTTTTGTTTTGTTTTTTAGACTTGTGTTGGGGTATGTGTGTGGACCACACAAGATATAAAATTTTGGAAAAAGAGAAATATTTTCTTTTAGAAAGAACTTCAGTAAAACTATGTGCTCATATTGATGGCTGGTTATGTACCATCAAGTTTTTTTAATTATTTAAGTTTTTATTTTTAAATGTATATTAGTATTAAATACATGAACAGTGTGGTTTCTGTGGTTAATTTTGATACCAAATATTAATAATAAAATTGACAATTTTGATCACCTTGCATTAATCATACTCACATCTTTCTAGTAACATTATATATAATACAGTCATCTTTCAACTCCTTATCTTTCATCTACCTGTTGATTTTAACATATTATATAACAATATTTATTGTAGTATTTCCCCCTTTCTAATTTCTACCTCTATTTCGCATCTTGATAACACCAATCTTATGTTAATAAGTATTCTATTTCTATCCTTTATTTTTGCACTCCTAATGACCACATAGATACCGCGCTTCCCCGAAAATACTACCTACTGTATTTTTCGGACTATAAGATGCACCTAAATTTTGAAGAGGAAAACAAAAAAAAAAGTTTTTGGCCTCCATGCGCCCCATTTTTGGGCCTTTTTTCGGGCCTTTTCTAGCCTTTTTTCTACCCATTTTCGAGGCTTTTTTCAGCCCATTTTTTGGCTTTTTTGGACCCGTTTTGGGGGCTTTATTCAGCCTGTTTTCAAGGCTTTTTTCAGCCTGTTTTTGAGGCTTTTTGGCCCATTTTTGAGGCTTTTTTCAGCACATTTTTGGGGCTTTATTTGGCCTGTTTTTGACAGTTTTTTCCAGTCCATTTTTGAGGCTTTTTGGGCCCATTTTTGGGCCCGTTTTTTGGAAAAAAATGGCCTGAAAAAAGCCTTGAAAATGGCACAAACAAAGCCTCAAAAACAGGCAAAAAAGGCCTCAAAACAGTCTGAAAAAAGCCCCCCAAACAGGCCAAAAAAAGCCCTGAAAATGGGCCAAAAAAGCCTCGAAAACGGGCCAAAAAAGCCTAGAAAATGGGCCAAAAAGCCTCAAAAACAGGCCGAAAAAAAGACCCCAAAACAGGCAGAAAAAAGGCCTGAAAAAGGCTGAAAAAAGGCCCGAAATTGGGCGTGCAGAGGCCACCAAATGGCGGGTGGGCGGGGCTTCGGCAATATTGGGTCTATGAGACGCACAGATGTTTTCACCCCCTTTAGAGAGACAAAAAAGTGCGTCTTATAATCCAAAAAATACGGTACTTACCTACGAAAGTATGTCCTAGCTTGATTTTTACAAATCAAACCCAATATAAGCCCTACCCCCCCCAAATAAGCCCTAATTAAGATCCTGGCCACTCCAAATTAAGCTAGGGTGGGGATGTGGGGGTGGAGCTGTCCTACTACTTACCTTCGGACAGTTGTGGCAGGCCTCGCACGCCCCAACACCTGCTTTGCTGGCCTACTTCTTCTGCAGTTGGCAAGGCTTTCCTGATAACAGAGCTCCGGATTGATCGAGATTGATTTCACCCATAACATGACACCATGTTAAGTTTGGCCAGGCCCACTCACTCCACCCGAAGAGGCTTGCTACCATCCCCCTGTCAGTCAAGCAATTTCAGCTGGCAGGGTCTAGGAAAACAGCTTTCTGTGATCGTGCCCTATGGAACATTCTATCACCCCAACCTTGCGGAAGGGCATCAAACCTAGTTTAAGAAATGTGAACATGTGGAAGAATCCATGGTCAACATCCATAACTACCTTTATTACGATGCTGATAATTTTTTCAGTCTACAACATAATTTTTTGCCAACTTGTCAAATTGACAGAATTAAGAGGTTCTTCCTTTCTTAGAATTTTGCAGGATATGGCTCCATTTAAAGCAATTTAAAACATTTTAAAGTATAATTACTGCATGACTAAATTACATTTTTCTTTAACAACTATAGATAATATAATTTCCTAAATGTCACTACACCGGCACCTACCTAATTGATGGGATGTAGATAATAATATGTCAGATTGCAAGACACTCTTTATTTGAGATCCTAGGCTGCTTAGCATAAAATTAACCTTTGAGTTTGTGGCATATAGGCAAAAGGTTCCCAAACTGACAGTTTTGACCTATTACTAGGGATTACCTATAGTATAAACAAGGCTGGTAATTTATTCTTTTTGTCTTAGTAAAAAAAAATTGTGTGAAAACTTTTATTGACCAAAGCCATGAGAAAGCCATGATGACCACAATGTATAGAATACTGCAATTGAATATATAATAAAGATCATGAATTAATGCATGGGGGAAAAAAGGAAAAAGAAGAAATCTTGAGTATCCGTGAAACAAAGAGCAAGAGGAAAGCTATAATATAATAATTGATGTGAATAAATTATGATGTCCTCTAGAATGGAGTTAATACATACATGAAAACGAGATGGCAGGTTTCATTATGAAAGGGTTAAAATGTGAGTCAAAAAATCAATTGGCATGATTTATATTGCTGGGAGTGTATATGAAAGCAGAAATTATTTTTTCTGTTTCTTTTTGGTACTTTTAAGTCAGTCTTGACTGCTGATGACTGCCTGCAGTTGTTTTCGCAACATTTTCAGAAATTGTTTGTCTTTTCCTTCTTCCTAAGGGTAAGAAAGAGTGACTGACTAAACATCACCCAGTTGGCTTTGTCCCTAAGATAGGACTAAAACTCATAGTCTCCTGGTTTCTTGCCTAATACCTTAATCCCTACACAAAACCGATCCTTAGGGATTCACAGATTGGCAATAATTCTATATTATGTTTAGTGAATTATGATAAAAAAGAATTAGGATTTTTTGAGAAAAATAGTACAAAAATGCTAATTCTATTAGATGACATGACTGGATGTATAAAAATAAAACACTGTATAGAAAACATGAGCGGGCAGCTTGGAAGTCTAGAATGAATAAAAATGCAAACCATTTTAGTAAATGTCCATTTAGAAAAAAAAGTTTCATCTGAATTATTTAACACATGATTCAACATTGAGTAAGGAGTAACATAAACTGTCTGATATTCCTTTTGTGTTATAATCCATTTATGGATATATGTAGAAGAAATGCTTGTGGTGACATTACAAATGTGTTGGGTCAGGATATAAATGGGTATTTCCCAGGGGTGAAATGCTACCGATTTGGCTCAGTCCAGGCGTACCGGTAGCGGCGGCTGCTGGCTGTTCGGAGAACTGGTAGCGGCGGCAGCATGAGGCTCCGCCCACCCGCATGGACGTCGCCATTTTGTTGTTTTTAACCCTCTGTGCATATGCAAAGCATTCTGCACATGCGCAGAGGGTGAAAAAGCGCACGGGCGCGTGGAGCAAGCATGCATGCGCAAAGCGCGCACTTCCGAACCGGTAGAGAAGGTAAGTAGATTTCACTGCTGGTGTTTCTCTTTTTACGTCAGTGATGCAGAATTGTTCATCGGAAGCCCAAATTGTTTTCAGGAGTATGCATTTGAAAACAAAAGCATCAAAGTCTAAAATAGATACGTTTAATAGGGAAAATGGATTGAAGGATTGCAAGTTGGACAGAAATAGTGAAAAAATAGAGCAAGTACTAGAATGCTTACTAAAATTAATTGAGACATACTATCAAAAAGACAGTGACTAGTACAAGGTCAGTTGTAAGCAATGACCATCTATCGAAAGAAAAAAAAGTCAGAATGTACTTTTTATTTGTTACATGGAAGTAAGAGTTGGATATGCCAAGAGAAGGTTAAAATTTGAAGGCAATGGGCAAAGTTACTAAAAAAGTGTATGAAAGAAAACAGAGAAGAAAAGGATTAAGGATGAATGGGCAATGAATGAATTTATATGAATTGTATACAAAAGTAAATAACTAGCAAGTGGTTTGATCAAAAAGATATTTTAATGAAGACTGAATTAAAAACACACAAATAATGAATGAGAAAAGAGGAAAGGAAAGCTCAAGAAAATTGTATTTGAATGGAGATGATGTCTTAAAGTGACTGATGAGAAATCAAAGAATAGGCAATATATGAACTGCTGTATGAACTCAGGAAATTAAGGATAACGGAAAGGAAAATTTTTGGAAAGCTACACTGAATGCCAGTAGGATAAATTAGATTTAGGTATGACCTATTGTCATTTCCTGCATTTAATTAATTTTGTTTCCTATTTCTCATTCCCTTTCTGCTTAACAGTTTATCTTGAGAAGAAGCAGCATGATAATTTGTAGGTATGATAATTTAATGAGGACCTCTGACCAAGGCAGAGAAACACCGAACTGCAGTTTGTTTTTCTCTCCCTCCATGAGCTGCTGAAACTGTAATTGGACTGCTTGTAAATATAATAGTAAGCAAAAACTTTAATCAAAGCTTCTACTAAGTTTGGCACTTGTCTCATGAGCAAGAGAAAGATTCACCCCCACCCCTATATATCATCAGTGGGATCATCCCTAGCAGAGGAAAAAAAATCCTTAACAGCTGCCCTAAAAGGATCCAATTATTTCTGAGAATGCTGCCAGTTTGGCTGACTATCTGATTATTATTTTAGAGATGTACAGAGAATTATATTAACACCTGAACTGCCAATGATTGGGCCAAGAAAAGTAACTAGTCTTGAGCTACTTGTTATGATGCAATTCGTAACATGAAAGTTCATAACATAGAGGGACTTACAACCAAAATTGGGACCAGATTTTATGTTGCTAAGCAAGGTAGTTGTTAAATGAGATGCCCCCAATTTTATCACTTTTGCCACTGTTAAGGTGAATCACTGCAGTTGTTAATTTGAATCATGCAACTATTAAGTGAATCCGGCTTCCCCCTTGCCTGCGCTTTTTGGAAAGACAGCTTACAAAGTCACAAATGGCAATCATATTACCCCAGGGCGCTGCAACCATTATAAATGCATGCTGGATGCCAAGCACCTGAATTTTGATTATATGACTGTGGGGATGCTGCCACGATCATAAGTGCAAGGACCTATTGTAAGTCACTTTTTTCAGTGCTGTTAGAAAGATCACTAAATGAATGGGTGTAAGTTGAGGGCTTCCTATATATCCATAATTATTGATGCATTTGAAAGAAAAAGTGATTCCATTTGGAAGAAAATTAAAGACCTTAGGAAAATGATATTTGTCTATCAAGAAAAACACAAATGCTTGAAACAAAAACAGTTGTGAAAAATTAAGGGGACACCAAGGAGGGGACATTGTATCAAGCACTAATACAGGTTCAAGGCTGACTATACACAAAGGTTCAGAGTATTAAATCTTCCATACACAGTTAATCAGCAGCCTCTAGTGGCTATTACAGAAAAAATGTTTTCATGAGGTTTTTCGTCTTAAAGGACAAATTCACCCAGCTTCTTTGTTTTAGCACAGAGACAGCCACTAGCTATTTCCAGGGAATATGTCACCACGTTTATCTACCTGTCCACCCACAGTTGAGGCAGCTTAAAGATGGTTTTAGGGGCTATGTTCTGAAAGTAGTGCCTTTCCTTTTAGTTTGCTTCCAGATGCAGCGGACAGGAAATGTATGGTATGTGGCTGGATGGGAGGACATGGCTTAAAATGGCAAGCACCATATTCAGGGGTGGGTTCCTCCCGGTTCGGACTGGATCACCCGAACCGTTAGCGACCCGCTGGTGACGTCACAGATCCGGTTGGGTCGGTGCCGGTGCGTGGACGCCGCCATCTTTTTTGGGGAATGTTTTGTGAATTTTTTTACTGTTTGGAAGGTTTTTCCTGTTCTGCCGCTTGAAAAAGGGCCCTCCCGCCTGCCCCTGGGTTTATACTGACCTTTATTCCTTCACCCGAAGCATAGCTGATCAGCTCCTCAGCTGTGTTTCGGGCTGTTTGCAGCTACTGAGCATGTGCGGAAGCAAAATTGCGCGAGGGAATGCGCGAGCGGAGCAAGCACGTGTGCGCAAAATGTTGCGATGCGAACTGGTGGGGAAGGTAAGTGGAACCCACCCCTGGCCGTATTGGTATAGCACCAAGTGGTTTTGCTAGGTTCCTTGGAACTATTCTCTTCCATCTGGTCTATGAATCTGTTTTTTTCATGCTTTTCAACCTTTCTTTTGTGAGGGAAGAAAAAACTCCAACTTTTCACAATTGTATTTTATTTTTTAAAGGGATTGAGTCACAGGATAAAGTTGATATTTTTAAACCTTAAAATGAATTTACTTTATCAAGAAATGGAAGAAAAGATGGAGGAGATGGAGGAGATTTAAGATTTGAACATGTTAATGCATTGTTAAATTATACTTCTAAAATATTGAAATTTAATTCTGAAGAATTCTGGTGGTGTTTGTTTTTCAAAAGACTGTTATGTGATCAATGGCTTCAGAATTTCCAGAAATTATAAATCTGCATCTTCTGAAAATGGTTTAGTTTGGATTGCTACCTGAAAGAGAGGGTTTCCCTCAATTACTTAAATGTCCTCAAATTCTACTTTTTGTAAAATTAAGAAACTGATGTCAAAGACATCATGTGTAACTTAGTTCCATATAATGTATCACTTTCTGTTCCCTTAGGATAGTGATGGAGAACCTTTTCGACACCAAGTGCCCAAACCAGAACACACGTGCACGTACGCCAGAGCACTGGAAACCCGAAGACCAGCTGGCTGGTGCGCATGCACGTGCCGGCCAGCTGGTCTTCGGGTTTCCGGCGTTCTGGCGCGCACGTAGACCAGTTGGCTGGTGCGCATGCTTTTCCAGAAGCAAAATCAGTGAAAAAGTTGCAGGACTGGAGGCAGATCAATGGCTTCCTGGATCGGGGAGTGAGTGAGGGGGAATGCAACAGGTGTGATATGGGCTGGGGAGAGTGTACAAAGGTATAAAGAAGTATGTGAGCAATGCAACAAGAGTCAGAAAGGATATGCAATAGTGCAAGGGTGCACGAGAGGTGCAGCAAAGATTGAGGAGGATGCTCAAGGTTGTGAGTTGGGGACAGTGTGCAAGAATACAGAAGTGACCAGCATAACAAGTGAAGTGGGGCTGGGAGAGGATGGGGGAGACTTATCCCAGCAATTTGCAATCTTTGGGAGAAAGGATGCCAGTAGTGGTCACATGATTGCAAGCTAGGCAACTGGTCATAAGTGTGAATCAATTGCCATGTACCCAGGAACTCTTAGGACTGGTTATAACCACCATTTGTTCAGCATGATTGTTACTTTAAATGGTTACTGAACAAATGAACATAGGTAAAGGACTTCCCCTTTAGTGTCAGGGGAAACAAAGTTTCATAGTAATGTGTAATGTGATTCATTTTAAAGTATTTAATAAAAGTTCACTCAGTTCCTTCTTTAAATGTTAACAAAGCTGCTGTGCTTTTCTAATTCCCATGTTCCCCAAAATCACATTCTCTTAACTTAATGTCAGAGGTAAATGCATCTTTGAAGAGGAGGTTCACTGCTTGCCTTGAAGAAGTCTTCAGTCTTCAACTGAGACCTTTTGTACAGTAATCAACTTGTCTTCAGACTCATCTTTTTATGCAACTTAGTGAAGCTACAATTACAGAGAATTGACTCATCTATATCTGTTTCCAGTTGCAGCCCCAGGTACAGTACTGAGAGTACTTTGATCATATTTGTGACCTCCTCTTTTTAGACCAGTATAGGGGGAGTGCCAGCTATCTATCAGAAGCCTTTGATACCTTCTATCAGGTATTTTCTGACCCTGCCTCCAAGAAGAGGAACGGTATGGTTCTGAAATGGTATCTTCCTTTCTCAATGGATGATTCTCTCAGCAACCCAGAAGCTTCTATGCTGCGCGGTGCTACAAGACTCCACACTCTTTCCCTACCTATTAAACTTCTGCTAAGGATCTGATAACATCAGTATGCAGATGGTATTCAACCCTACACCTGTTAGGATCCAGACAGGGAGGAACATGCTTAGGTTTAATCCTAAAATGTAAAAGTGACTTTGGATTTGAAGTATTCCAATTCCAGGAAGATTCTTATTCTGGATTCCTCCCCCATAGAAGCAGCTCATAATACAGAAATCTTCCTTCACTCATTGGTCCCTGTTTAAAGACCAGGTGGCAGTCTTTAACTAGTATGGCCTTTGTAAAGCTTCATTCTGTGCACCCACTTACAATCCCTCCTGAAGCGAAAAGTATCCAGGTGCCATTTTAGATACTGGTTATTACCTTTTAAGATACTGGTTATAGCCTATACAACACAGAAACAGAATACCTTTGGAATCACCTACTTCTAACAGTATCTACATGCCCAGTGAGATCTAGAAAATTGGGCTGTGCTTCCTTCTTTCTCAGAGGAAGTCATCTTCAATTGCTACCTTCTACGAAATAACTTTCCTCTGAAGGAAAGTCCTCCCAAACTTATTAGAATTTTAAAAAGCCACAAAACCCCTAAGAATGAGGAAGTTGCATGTTGTTCTTTTTTGCAACATGGTGTTTGCTTAATTATGTCATCTATATTGAATGTGAATAAGTATGGTAATGGTATTGAGTTTTATATTATGCTAAGTCAATAATTACTGCATCAGCTTATAAATTTAGTAAATAAATAAAAATAAGTCTCCAAGTTCACTTGGGGCTTCGCTCCCAACTTTGCCTGTATATAAGCCTGTTTTCAACTAAACTAGAAAGAGCTTTTAAGAATGCTCCAACTTTGCATGCTTGTCCAGGCAACATGGAAACAATCTCAAAAGTTGGCTTGTTCTCTACTTGTTCTCTACTTGAGCAAGTCAGCTGGGGATTTATCCAGGAAAACTGGAAGTAGGTTTTAAAAGTAATGCCCAAACTGCCAGAGCTACAGTACATAGGCAAGGCAAGAACGCTCTCAAAACTTGATCCTACTTTGAAAAAAAAAAAAAAAAAAAAATTGCAACCCCCATCCAAGCTTTTCACAACTTCCCAGGTCACATTCCATCCTTTGAGAACTCCTGATAGCACACAGCTATCAACTGAGGGTATAATATAGGTTTTTCTCAAAACAGAGATAAAAACAGACCAATTAAAAATGAAATAATGCTTCTAATTTATTGGCAAGCAATATGATACTGTTGAATACCAGTATGTCCCAGACACTTTCCTTGATTTAGTGGGTTTTCCGCTCTAACTGCTTTTAAACTAAAAATTTAAAACTTAATAAAGAAAATGATGTGCTGCAAAGAAAACAGCAGCACGTAGCCTAATATTTACATGTAGCAAAAGCCTTGAGACCCATAAAGTTCCAATTGGGATTTTTTGGGGTGGGAGAAGGGTTGTAGGATGGCTATTATTGAATAAATGGGGACCTAACAGAACCCCAGGATTGCTGTTTCGTGAGGGTGCCTTGTGCAATTCCAAATGGCCCCAAAATGTTGCCTACTCCTGTTGTGATACTGTACATGTAACAAATTCAGCTATGAAACCAGCACAGCTTTAGTGGAAAAAGTACAAATAGAAGCATGAATTTGGTAGGGTGGCCAGAATAAAGGGGAAACCCTGTGGGAACTCTTCTCAGAATGAGGGGATCTATTGAGCCATGGTGGCACAGTGGTTAGAGTGCAGCATTGCAGGCTAATTGTGCTGACTGCCAGGGGTTTGATCCTCACCAGCTCAAGGTTGACTCAATCTTCCATCCTTCTGAGGTTGGTAAAATGAGAACCCAGGTTGTTGGGAGAAATATGCTTACTCTGTAAACCACTTAGAGAGGGCTGTAAAGCACTGTGAAGTGGTATATAAGTCTAAGTGCTACTGTTATTTCTGGTCACTGCATCTCAAAAAGGGTATAGTGGAGCCAGTGAAGATTCGAAGAAGGGTGGCTAAGATGATCAAGGGATTACAAAGAAAAGTTGTGAAAAGTTGTCCATTTTTGCGAACTTCCAGTTTGCCCGTTGGGCCGTTTTTCACACTCCGGAGGCTTCAGGGAAGCCTGAGGGTGAAAAACGGCCCAACGGGGGGCGCATGCACGGGGATGCGCGCATGCGCAATGTGGCGCGCATGGGGGGCTAGCACGCACACACATTCCCATTTTTGGCACGCAAGAAGAAAAAGGTTCGCCATCACTGCTCCAGCTCAACAACATGTCAAAACATTCTATGTATCAATCCACTATTAAATGTGGGATTAATAAACAAATCACTGAGCAGTTTGAAACTGAGTGACAGAGTTTAAAACACACATTACTGTTAATGTAATATTAACTCGGAAGATAACCTGTGCCACAGTCCTGATTGAAGTGTATATTTGTTTCACTGTCTATAATTAAGCTTTCGCCTTAATTACAGGCAGCTGATTAATTCTAGTTGGAAAAATAGACTAAATGAAAACTGAGTTACAAAATTTGAATGAAAAGACTATTCACACATGAAAAGTATTTTTAAAGACCTCAATGGCATTAAAGCTGTCCTTTGGAACAGCCCCACCATCCCCTCTCTCCTTCTCTCTCTCTCTACATCCCCACCTCCCTCTCTCTTCCCCTCCCCCCTCTCTCTCACACACACCAAAATCAGATAGGCCTTTTGTAAGACTCTGGAGAATTGGATGCTTCCTCAACATTGAGTTGGAGTATTAAATAAGTTTTTCTCTAAGGGGCATTGTGCATTGATTGAAATTGATAGGCATTAATTTTTCTGATTTTTAAAAAATTATTTGAAAGCTTCCAGAGACATAGTGAGTTCAAAGTAAAGAAATTGACCAGTCAATGGATAAAATAAACAGATAAAAATATTTTAACAATAGCAATGTAGAAAGTTTGCTGAGAG
Source organism: Thermophis baileyi (assembly GCA_003457575.1). Lineage (NCBI taxonomy): Eukaryota > Metazoa > Chordata > Lepidosauria > Squamata > Dipsadidae > Thermophis > Thermophis baileyi. The sequence continues at coordinate 2,504,712 of QLTV01000448.1, forward strand.
TAAGGTCCAAGCAACTTCATTAGTCTCTACTGCTTATCTGGTAAAGAAAAAAAAAACACATTAGCTATAAATACTGTTGGGGAAATCTAAATGAACTCTGCTACACTGGTTGGATTATAATTCTCTAGCAAATGGCAGTTAACATGTGGCAGAGCTACATTTATGACTGCAGTATGGGGAACAAAGAGGAGAACGGAGAGGGGGAACCATTTTTAATAATGACATTCAGTACCTAGGCAATTACTGTTTTTAGATGTTGGCAGTTCATAATTCAGCATTGAGTTGTTGTGACAGGTGCCTCTGTTACAGCTGATCAAAAGGGTTATGATTGTAGCAACAGTCTGAAATGCATGTTTATGGAGATTCCCAGTCATCCAGGTCATGGTTATCCCAAAGGTACTAAATCCAAGAGGCAACTGGACTTTCTTGAAGCTTCTTGGATGAGAAGCGAAACGTCTTCAGAGAAAAACAAGAAAGTCCAGTTGCCTCTTGGAAGAAGTATCTTTGGGTCTGAAATGCATGCTTTGTGTGCCAACTTCCTAAATTGCTTTTTGTATATCTAAGACCCATCATGGTGGGGTAGCAAACTCCTATTAGCCCACTGTGATCAATGGTAGAGGATTATGGCCCTCCAAACCAACAAGGAAGATGGTGAGTTATGTGATGCACTCTCTGCTTTGTATTTGTGTTCCATAAGAAGTGGGAATAGCTTTCACTTATCCTAGTAACATAGTTTGATGACTATCAGCCACATTGGACAACCAAGACAAAACCAAAATCTTCCTACCCACACTTTCAAAGTGCTCTGTAATAAACCACAGTGATGAAAAATTTAAAGTAGAAGAATTAAAAGTGAAGAATTAAAATTAAGACTGAAGAAAAATTGAATTGAGAGTAAAAGCTGCCAAAAATCTTAGAAAAAGATTTTGGGACCCCAGAAGAGAGAACCAGAAAAACCTATTAATTAATGGGAGGAGGCGGGATAGAAGAAACTCAGCTGCAGGTCATTAGTTGGAAGTTGCTAAAAAGAGCTTTGGTCTGAAGAAGGCAAAAATTCTGCTAATTGGTGCACAGATAAAGTACTTTCCTATAGATGAAAACTAGCTATCAGCCTTTTTCCACAGCAAGTTACAGTGCTAAATTTCAAGAAGGCAGATGGGTGAGATTGTAGTGGCCTCCTTATTTACTAGCTTTGGAGTAGATTAAAAAGAAAAGTTTCTTTTCTCTGATAAGCAAGGCAGTCTTTTAACAAGCAATTGCAAAAGACAAGTAGAATAAACTATGGCTTAACAAACTGATGTAGGAAAGTGTATATTTGATAAAGCAGACTTCCAGGGAATCTAAATGGGATTTTATACGTGTGCATTTTGCACAATTTATGCATTTTCTGCATGCATAAATTGTGAGTATTATGGATATGTATTTTACACACTTTACATATGTAGAAATGGCAGGTGGATTTTGTGCCCGTGCATAAGGATATAGTGTCTGGGAGATTCAACCTAGAAATAAGAAGAAATTTTCTGACAGTGAGAACAATCAACCAATGGAACAGCTTGCCTTTGGAAGTTGTGGGAGCTTCATCACTGGAGGCTTTCAAGAAGCGATTGGACTGCCATCTGTCAGAAATGGTGTAGGGTCTCCTGCTTGGGCGGGGGCTTAGACTAGATGACCTACAAGATCCTTTCCAACTCTATTAATCTGTAAGTAATTTATCTATCAAATACATAAGCCACTCAACTCAAAAACATCTCTGGGCAATTTCACAAGAATAAAAGGCAAAAAGAAAAGAAATAAAAAGAAAAGAAAAAGCAATATCTTATAGGAAAAGAACATACAATAGTTGTCCCAATGAAACAGATTTTAAAAAAACCAATTTCTATCACTAGCCTTAGCAGTGGGTTGAATGAGGGAGCATATAATTTTCCAGGGACATTCTGTCCTAGAGGACAGGTGCTGCAACAGGTAAGTTCCACTTCTTGGATACCATTAGATGGCACTGTTTGATTGATGGGATCCAAAACTATTGACTCTGCCTGATCACGCAGGACAAGCAGCTACTAAAGGAAATGTATTGTCCCTCAGAGAGCTAGACCCTAGTCACACAGGGCTTTATAGATAACAAGCAGCACTTGAATCATACTTAGCTTGTTGGTGACCAACGCAAAGATGCTACATAGTGAGGCCTGCTCCTGCCACTGCATTTTGTAGCATTTCCAAGTGGTCTTCAAGTGTAGCCCCATGTAGAAGGCATGCAATAGTCCACCCATGAAGCAATGAAGGCATGGGTGACTAAAAAGAGATGCACACCCCAAGACAGAAAAAAAAATTGCTGGTTACAGAAATTTATGACAATAACAGCTGACAAGGTCTGAGACTATAACAAGCAAATATTTTGGTAACATTAAATGGACAATTACGAGTAACACTGCTTCCAACTAGTGTATATTCATAAATACTATCATGTCAAATAAATCCATAACATAAAACGATTGCCTATTTTAGGCTACCCTGTTATTGCATATCAAATTGCAGTGTTAAAATATTAACACTTATAATTTAGTCAGTGTGAACTCAGCCTAAAAATTGGAGTAGTAATTTATACCAGGATTCCAGATGTGGAAATTACTCATTACATCTCTCTCTCTCTCTCTCTCTCTCTCTCTCTCTCTCTCTCTCTCTCTCTCTCTCTCTCTCTCTCTCTCTCTCTGTGTGTGTGTGTGTGTGTGTAGAATATAGTAACAAATTAATCTTTCCCAGACCCACATTTGTAGCAAAGAATAGTAGATTCTAAGCCTGTTCCATGTCCTAGAACATCTATTAGGAGGTCCTGGACCAGAATGAGTACAGAGTATGTCCATTTTAGTGTGCTTTTAATACTTCTGCTTGTCCAGAAAATGTCCAATACAAGAATAAAAATTCTTTAAATATGATCTTCTGAAACTTAGTTCTCTACTTCTAGTAAGACCTTTGCTCAGATATGGGACCAGATCCCAAATTCAGCTTGGGATCTGAAAACTGTTCTGGCTTTGGGTCTTTTCATGTTTCAAACATAAGCAGATAAATACAATGTTCCACCAATACCATTCACTCTCTTTCTCTCTCTTTTAGAGATGAACATTACTCCATGTTTCAGAAGGCAACTTTTAGGGTGTCTCTTTCTCTGTGTTAATAGAGGAGATAAAACATGTATTGGTTTATTGATTATGGAAAATCAATTTAGTATGACTAACCTAATATTAAAAATAATCAAGAGATTTAAAAATTGATTTTAAATTTATACATTCTGGCATGAAACACATTATACCATCTTCTGAAATGGACACCTCTAACTTCCTGACCCAAATGCCCATGGAAAAAACCCTGAGTTTTTAATGTCTTCTGAAAGGGTAGCAGGATCAGGACCAAACAAATCTTGAGAAGTGGGGAGATCATTGTTCCAAAGGGCAGATACTACCATGGAAAAGCCTATGTCCCAGGTCCAACCAAATGACATTGGTGCACAGACATGGCTTAGAGCAAAGTATGTGTGGTAAAATATGTGGAATGGGAGTTCTAATGGGAGACAAGCAACCCTGCAAATAACTTGGCCCTGTAGAAGTTTATGGGTGATAACCAGCACATTGAATTGCATGTGGGAGTCATTACAAAAGCAATAGTGCTATAGAGATATACTGTAATATTCCCATAGCTACCCATGTGCTGCATCCTTCAGCCTGAACCTTCTCACCTTTTATAATGGCCTAATTAAAGGATAGAGCATCTGGAAAAAGTGTCACATTTTTCTTCTAGCAGAGAGTCAAGAATGTGTAAGTATACATCTATAACACATAAACCCATTGAACCAAAATTCTTATTACTGAATGGGAAGAAAATGGGTACAGCATCAGAACTGACTTTACTTGTCACTGGCCACTCTTTCCTCTCCCTGTTGAATCTCAATGGACTCCAGTCACTACAAATGCTCCCTACACCAGATCTTCCCTTTTCCCCCCAGAGTCCGGCTGACAGTCTTGGACAGCAAGATCCAATGCAGCCTTTAGAACACTTGCTCACTCTTTCTCTTGATTCAGTGGGGATGGTGTAGCAATTATTGTTGCTTGTGTACTGATGGGCTGAAAGTAAGGGTAAGACGCAACTGAATAATTCCTTCTCATCACTGCATTTAATTAGTAAGGATGAGAAAAAAATCAGCTGCTATTAATGACAGAATGATAGCAACTCTAGATGGTGAACTGGCTCTAGTAAATGGTGGGCTGTATGCCAGGATGTTGACCTTGATCTTGACAAGTAAGATACAGGACTGAATTCCACCAACTTTGAAACAAAATATATTGTATCATAAATATTAAAAATATGGGAACTTTGGAATTTGCTCTAACTCCTGAATGGTCTAAGCATGCAGCTCCTAATTATTCATCAGAAAGTCCTCTGAAATCAGTAAGACTTCTTGAAGCTGCCATTCTGATTTCCTGAATGCTCTGCTGGCAAACAGCCTATTCATCTTTAATTGGTTTCACAACAAATTTGAGTTTTTAAAAGTGAGTGCGTAGTTTTAAGTCCAAGTCTGGAATTTACTTTAGATAGACTTTTCACTTTATCCTCTTTCTACCCTCTGTTTAGGCCTCTCCTCTGAGAATCATAAAATAGAACAGCAATGTCCACTCCACCATTAGAGGACAGAGTAATGTGGCACTTGGTTACATTTTTAGTGAATTACTACAGCTTGCACGATCGAGATATGAAGTCAAAGCAGAACCAGTACTTTTAAAATGACAAATCTTTATTTTGCAGCAGTTATGTAACTTCATTCCTATATGTTTCCACCACCCGCCCAATAGTTTGCAGATTGTAAGTTTAGGAAGCAGAAATGTATCCTAAATAATTGCTAAACCTCCTGCACAAGATTTCTATTGTTCCCTGAGGTAATTAAGGAAGTTATCACATTTTCTATTACCTGTTGGTCTTATTTTTAGGGCATTAGTGGATTACAACCTGAAATTATTTTGGACTCACCCTCCAAAATTCTCATTTCATTCACTTGTAGGCATTTAGATAAAGGAGCATCAGTTTAGATAAAGGAGCACCAGTTTTGTGGGATTTCCTCCTGAACTTTATTTATTAATGCCCGTTTGAAAACAGATTAGGAAACTAAAAGCCAACGCCCTAAAAAGAGAACACCGTTCTGATTTCCCATCAGCAAGTTCACTCTGGCCGCCTGAATTTCATAGTGGGCGCCGTTCTCTGGCCTTTTTAGAGAACTGAGGGGGTGGGGGCACACTTTGAATTCCCGAAGCATTTACTTGGCACCAGAGGAAAAAATGAGGGAGACTATCCTACAGGTGACGATCTAGTCGTGCCCATTTTGCAGCCTGCAGGTCTTGGCTTCGAGGCCCAGCTCCCACTGGAAACAACCAGGAACCAGGCGAGGCGGAGTTAACCGCAGCTTCGACCGTGCACATCCCACACCCTTTGCCCCCTTCGCGTGTCCCGCACGGCCGCGCTGACACTGCGCCAGCCGGCAGCTTTACAGGCAACTCCTTCCGCACCGCCGCCACCCCTGCAGCAGCCTCTTAACCTCCCCGCCTTCTGCCGCCGCCAGCGCCCTCCAAGCGACGTCCGTCCGGCCTGCTTGGCTCGGCACGGCACGGCACGGCACGGCACGGCGCCTTCTCCAACAGTCCCCTCCGGTGCAGGGTGAAGTCGGTCTGGGGCTGATCGGCAGTGAGGGGTCGAGAGCTAGAGCGCGCCATCCTAGTCTCCACACCTAGCAACAGCTCTGACAGGACGCAGCCGCCGCCGCCACCGCTACAGCGGGAGGAGGAGGAAGCGGAATGGCCGCCTCGGCGGCGGCTGCTCCCTCCCCACAGTCCTGACAGCCAGAGCCGGGGCGGAAGCAGCAGGCGGCGTGCTGGACTCGTCCTCCACCTCCTCCGGGTCTCGGCGCTCTACCGCTGCCAATGCAAACTCAGTAGTCTTTGCGGTTGCATGCGCCTTGCAGCCACCCGGCCATGTACCTCCGGCAGCTACTCGCCGCCGCCTTCCCTCATCCTCCCCACCCTCCAAACACACCCACCCGCCCTCGTGCCTGCTCGACTGCCTTCCAAACCCGGCACCCCCTTCCCCGTCAAGCCTCTACCCTCATTCATCCCACGCTCGATCCCGGCTGCAGTCCCGCCCGCTCCCTCGACCCCACGCCCCTCCTTTCCCGCT
>QLTV01000449.1:20111-46389 GCA_003457575.1 Thermophis baileyi
AATCTTACGGGTTTTAAAAAAATTATTAAGATCTCCCGGATTCCACCTAAAAGGTATGACCTTGCCCTTTAAAAGTCCAGGCTAGAGAATCTGCTTCCTTTCATTCCATCCCCTTTAAGAACGTCCGATTAAAAGTCCGCCACACATTTCCTGTCGAAGCACGGCCTCGCCTTTAAGCACCTTGATTTTTTTTAACTTATTTTTTTTAAAGTCCTCCTCGTCAGACAGCCACTTTTTTTCCTCCACCATCGGCATTAAAGAGCCTCCAAGCGCTTCCTCGGCTCAGCTCGCGCTCCCCTTTGGGAATCCAGCGTCCAAAGTCCTCCGGAGGGCCTCTTAAGTCACAATGAGGCCCGAAGACAAACTTCCCCTTTAAGAGGGCCGAGTTCCCTTTAAATCCTTTGACAGGAGCTGGAGGCTTGAGGGGTTTCTTGTCCTCCGGCGGAAAAGTGTGCCCTCTTCTCGCTGTCCCCCCACCCCACCCCCGGGCTGTACCTTTAAGAGCGCCGGCTGTTGAGGTAGTTTCGAGTCGCCGCCGCCCGTCTCGCCCCCTCTCGGGGCGCGCGGCGGGGCGTCCCGCGAGCCTCTACGCCTGACAGGCAGCGAGGCCGGCTTCCTCCGCTCGTCTGGCGCCCCCCCCCAACTGATTGGCCGAAGCGGAGCGGTGAGTAAGGATGGGGGAGGGTCAGCGGCGCGGAAGGAGAGCAGCTGCCTTGGCCGCGTTGCATCCCCTTCCCCCGCGGTTGGGGAGGGGAGGGGGGGTAAGGTCCCGTCGCCCTTTTTTTTCCTCGCTTCGTCTCAGCTGCTGCCCCCCAGACTCCCTCTCTCCCTAGCTGTCTCTGCCGGATCTCCTTCCTCTCTGCGCACGGCACGCAACTCCGCCCACAGCGTCATATCCTTCCGCCATCCGAGTGGATGGATAGAAGCGACGGAATCCCTCCGCCGGAAGAGAGCGGGGGGGGGATAGTTCCTCCTATTAAACTCCCATGTCATAGAGGGCGGAGGAGGGACGTCGCTCCCTCAACGTCTTTCAACCCCCGCCGGAGTCACTTCCGTCCTGTGGGGGGTGACGTCACAGCCCTGACGGCGGGGAACGTAAGACGGGAAAGTGAATGGCTTCCTCTCCGCAATTGCGCGCAATGACATCATAGCCGCCTCAAAGTGGGATCACGCCTCGTTTGACGGGGAAGGCCCATTGACGCCTTGCGTAGTGGCAACGCAGTTGACGTCATCACGATCATGTGATCCCCATCTTCCAACAATGGAACGATTCCATGCGATTCTTCCTAATCGGAGAACCATCAGCTGACCCATTTCAGCTGACCCATTCACCCTCAGGGGCTGTGTTTTTCAAACTTGGCATCTTGAAGGTGGGTGAACTGCAATTCCCAGAATTCCCCAGCTGGCTGGAGGCTTCTGGGAGTCGTAGTCCACCCTTTTTAAAATGGAGCTGAGGTTGCTCCCCACCAGACAGCTAAAACAGGGACCTGAAAAGCAAGCTTATCCAAGCTTACTGAATCGGGCACAATATTTTACAGTGTTAATTTTTCACAGCAGTTCATTGGTGTGAAAGGAAATTACTTCCAACTAAGGTATGCAAGGCTGTATATGCTGAAATTTCTCTAGCTGTGCTGTTAAGCATCTTCGGAAAAGATCTTAAACGGAACTGAGCAACAAGTGTCCTGTCCTTAGATAGTCCCAGCTGCGTGCAAAAGTTTAAGCACCTTTAATCCCTAAGTGAAAGAAACTGACACAACCTCTGTGATGTACAAAGTTTAGCTCAACAGTTCTGCCATCACGCTCAATTGTTTACAGATTCTAAATAAAAAAAACAGGGAAATGTAGTAGTGCAGAAATCTGGACATCCCTCCAGTTGATTTTCCACTTATTTTTTTCCCTTTTCTCTTGTTTGTTAATAAAGCCCCGAAAGTGATTGACTATACAGTTAGTCACGTGAAGACCATTTTCACAAACACTACAATTCTTTTCACCTCTCAAGATTGTAATAATCCGGGTTGTTTTCAACAAACAGCTAAGAAGTTGTTAAGTCTGAAAACAAAGCTACTGTAATTTAAACTTAGAAGGCAGGGGAAAGCTATGAAGCTCAGTAATTCCTACCATCAATTTTAACTGAGCAACGTTGTTAACAAATGGAAGTTATATGGAATAATTGAAGTCAAGGTTTGGAATATATAAACGAACCTCCACCCCAGGGGTGAAATCCAGCAGGTTCTGACATGTTCTGGAGAACCGGTAACGGAAATTTTGAGTAGTTTGGAGAACTGGCAAATACCACCTCTGGCTGGCCCCAGAGTGGGGTGGGAATGGAGATTTTGCAGTATCCTTCCCCTGCCACGCCCACCAAGCCACGCCCACAGAGCCGGTAGGGAAAATTTTTGAATTTCACCCCTGCTCCACCCCCATCGCCTCTGCTAGAAATGATCAGATCTGAACAATAGAACTCACAGGTTACTTGAGCCCCTGTAGCTGACACTGGAAGAATATCCACCAGTCCGCTATTCAATGTTGCTTGTTCTAGTATTTCTCAGACTTCACAATTTTAATATGCAGCCTTCAACTCCCAGAATTTTGGAAGCGGAAGTCTACAATTCTTAAGATTGTTAAAATTGAAAAACACTTGACTTATTCAATAATCTGTATAGAACAATTGTCAGAAGAAAACCATCTCTGTGACCTCCTAACAACTGTCGTCAGGAACAGAAATTTTCAAACTTACATTTTCCAAAAAATAAATCCCTGATCAAGAAAGCATCTGCATTTGAATAACATTTTAACGACCTTAATCACTCATGGAACATCATGTCCAGGGGTGGGTTCTGCTTTTCTTCGCTGCCGGTTCGCTCAGTGACGCTCTTCGCGGGCGCGCTTCGGGCATGCGCAGTGCTTAAAAAAAGCTGCGCATGCGCAGAAGCAAAAAAAAATGGCGGCGCCTATGGCACCGCCAAAAGAACCGGTTCGGGGGCGTGGCAGGCATGGGTCGCTGCCGGTTCTAGCGACCCAAGCCACCAAGTTACTACCGGTTCTATAGAAGCAGTCCGAACCGGGAGGAACCCACCTCTCATAATGTCCTTACATAACCCTAAATTTTCACAGAACACAGTTTAATAAACCCCGACTGAAGGTATGTAAAAGAAAAATGTAATACCTGAAATAGTTTGGAACATTGTACTTTGAACTGATGAAACAAGAATTGAACTGTTCAATCACAGCCACATAAAATACATTTTGAATAGCAAAGAATGAAAAATGTGAAGAAAATATCATTTTGTACTAACTGTTAGGCAGATGAGTTGCTCTGTTATGGTTTTGGAGCATGTGGCTTCTTGTGTAGGTGCAAGGAAAAATAGGTTCTGCAAATACCAACATATCCCACAGTGAAAAAATTGAAACTGAAATTGAAACCATACAGCTTGAAGTTGTTGAGGTTCAGAAACACTGATCTAAAGAACAACACAAGTACCTGGGGAAGATTAACTCTTGCAGATAAAGTAGCCCAGAATTATGGAGAGAATGGAGAAGCAGACTGACTTCCTTCCATAGGAATGGGGGGAATGTAGCTTGAAGCTGGATCCAGGCATGTGCAATGAAATCACAGACATGCATCCCTTCAGACTCGGGGCATCCAAAAGGAAACATTCTTAAATTTGGGGAAATATGATCACTTGACAATACGTTCCCTGTTTTTCTGTTATTGCAAGTGGCATAAAGCATAAGGCACTATTTAAGTCTATCGCATAATTTATTCTAGGAATATATTTTGATAATACTGGTAAATAGAAGCACAGAGCAACAGGGAAGGCAACCAAATGTGTTTAGGGGAAGGGGGTTTTTTTTCCCAACAGAAAAAAAAGACATCTCTTGCTACTAGTTGAAAGCTGCGGCACCAAGCATGAAAGAGATTAAGAATACTAGTTAGTTTTCACTATTTGTGTCTTGAAACCAAAGCTTCAGGGAAAGTCAATCACAAGGACTTGGCCCTGTGGCATCAAATGAAGTAGATCCATCATGGCATCTTCAGTTTGCTAGACCTGGAGGGAACACTGGCCTCGAAATGTACCTATGAGCTGTCTCAAAGGTGCTTTTTTGAAAGGCAACTGGACTTTGTTTTTTCCCTTGAGGAGGAGGGAGTTTTGCTTCTCATCCAAGAAGCTTCATCAGTTCTGGCTGGATGGTGCCGGGGGAGGGGGGGAAATGGAAGGATTAATTCTGACAGGATGTTTGGGGGTGGTGGAAGGATTATATTACATTGTATCCCCTGTCTACAACAGTCTTTTCAGCAGTTCCAAGATGATTCCACATCCATTCGCAGATTCAGGTGACCCTGAGGGCACAGATTAAACCCCCAAGTGGCCTCAACAGCTCTGAGAGAGAGAGTACCAACGACCAGATGACTGCAAAAAAATATGATCCTTCCATCCACCCACCCTCCACATCCTGTCAGAAATAATCTTTCCATTCCCCCCCACCATCCAGCCAGAACCGATGAAGCGTCTTGGATGAGAAGCGAAACTTCTTCTTCTTCTTCCTCAAGGGAAAAAACATTTTCCAGTTCCCTTTTAAAAAAGCACCTTTGAGGCAACCATGACCTGGATGACTGAGAATCTCCATAGACATTTACCTGTGAGCTGTTTTCGGCACCCTCGTAAACAAGATCAGAAGAGGAATAACTGAAAAACAAAAACTATTTTTCCCTCCCAAGCAGAAAACTTTATTAAAAATATAGATTAATACAAAAATGCAACTCCCCCACCCCATCCCACCCCGCCATGCCTAACAGAACCCAGTAAGTCTATTCAAACTTGGAATACTGAAGCAGGATTCACAACCATTTATGTTTTAACAATCCTTTCTGAGACATCTCCTTTCTGAGCCTCTTGACACGTCTTCCCTTCCATTCTTTTTCCCCTGCTCCGTTCACTGGTTTTGCTCTTTCTCTTCTGTCATTCCTTTGCGATCAATGAGTTTTCTGGTTTAGTCAAGATGGCAGCCACAGAAGAGGAGTAACCTGATCTCCACATAGTTGGATACATCCCTTGCTGTGCTAAATCTTGATCAGATGATTCACATCCTCTAACTCAGGCACTGAGAGTGCGTTGGAAGCAAAATGCGAAGAACGGACACCACCAATTTTTGGACTTCGCCAACACCCAGTTCTTCGGACTGGTGAGCCAAAGAAAAAGGGGACTGGCAAAACAAAACATCAGGCAAGGAGGCAAGTTAGCTGAGGGAGGCTGGAGGGTGACATCCAGCCCCACGTTCGTTAAGAACTCTGTCTGTGGTTTGGAGGACAACCTAGGATCCCTGGATGATGTAACTAACACCTGTCACTGGAGATCAAGAGGTCGGGATGACATGGAGAATAAAGAGGCCCAGGGAGTGCTCAGGGTGACTTGGTGCTTGGGGGGAAAAAATATTAGACAACTCATGAGTAGTTTGAGAAATAGGTGCTTTGGGAAAAGGGGAAAAGATGGGAAGGGCTCCTATAGATACTTTTCTGTAGACTCGGCTCAACACTCTTCCTCATCAAACAGGGCATCCAGTTCAGCCAGTTTTTGCTGTAGCATCTCCTCCAGTTTAGCGGACTGGGGCTGGGCCCGTCTTCCCTTTGCCCTATGTCCCTTCCGGAGGCGGGGTTTGCGTTGCTTGCGGGGAAGGCCCACCTCCCGGAACTCCATTGCCCTCTTCAGCTTGCGTTGGCTGGTGAAGACAAGGGCTCCCTTGCGTTCCAGTGGTACCTCAAATATGGTCTCAAATGATCTGCAAGGAGAAAGAGGAGGAGACGGGACACCAAATTTAAAAAGGAGAAGCCGTCTCTAAGGTTCCTTAACAGGGAGACCAGCTTTAGGCTGGTAGCTATCAAACAGGCCAAAAGGAGGGCAGATCTAACTGTAAAACTCCTCTTCGCTCCCAATATTTAGAAGCAGTGGGGAAGCGATGCCAGTGTCCAGGCAATCGTTAAGTGCAGAGCATGTTCTGGATGTAAGCAAGGCATGGAACTGCGATGTCATCAGACAATTTTGGCAATCTTCTTAGTGGGTGCCCAAAAGGTCAAGAGTGCAAGAAAAGAGGAAAGGGTATAAAATGCGAACCCAAGGAAAAACGTAAAAACACCTGTACAGCAAAGTATCTGCGGTTCCTTTTTGAATGTAGAGCCTTTTGTATTCACTGCTTGCTTGTTAAAGAACTGCATGACCCACCCCAAGAATGAGAAAATTCTAAAAGGGGCAACAGGTGATTTATTATAGTGCACTGGTTCTCCACATTCTCTTCACCACGGACTCCCTTTAAATACCTTTTGTGGCCACGGACCACCAAGACTTAACTCAAGATAACTTTTATTGTTATTTTTTTACTGCGAGCACACCGGCCCACATTTAAAATGAAATGAAAAATGAATTCTGTTGCCTGCTCTCAAGAGAGTGCATATCTACCCAAACCAGGGGTGAAATTCAGCAGGTTCTGACAGGTGCTGGAGAACCGGTAGCGGAAATTTTGAGTAGTTCGGAGAAACCGGCAAATACCACCTCTGGCTGGCCCCAGAGTGGGGAGGGAATGGAAATTTTGCAATATCCTTCCCCCAGGAGTGGGGAGGGAATGGGGATTTTGCAGTATCCTTCCCCTGCCACGCCCACCAAGCCACGCCCACCAAGCCACACTACACCACGCCCACCAAGCCACGCCCACAGAACCGGTAGTAAAAAAAAATTGGATTTCACCACTGACCCAAACACATACGTAACACACATATACACATGCTATATACATACATAAATATTTACCTGCACCACCAGATTTAAATAACATTTCTTCATGCCTTCGCAGACCCCCGTGATGACATCACGGTCCCCCGGGGTCTGCGGACCACAGGTGGAGAACTCTTGTTATAGAGAACAGCACAGAAATTCTGCATGACCGGCAGTAAATGGGAAGCATGAGATAGCAATAGCACTTAGATTTATATACCGCTTCATAGTGCTTTACAGAACTCTCTAAGCGGTTTACAGAGTCAGCATATTGCCCCCAACAATCTGGGTCCTCATTTTACCGACCTCGGAAGGATGGAAGGCTGAGTCAACCTTGAGCCTGGTGGGATTCGAACTGCCAAGTTGCAGGCAGCCGGTGATCAGCAGAAGTAGCCTGCAATACTGCACTCTAACCACTGCGCCACCGCGGCTCTAGATGAGCCTAGACTGGAATAGTTGTTCAGTGATGAATTCCGTAAGCCCTCCGTGGCCCATCAGTTAGATGGGTGTGCTTCACTGGTGCATTTGAGTCCAACGCAATCAACGTTAACTTGCACGTTGCTTCCACAACAGGGAGCAAATGCTAAGGCAGTGTTTCTCAAACTCAGCAACTTTTTAAGATGTGTGTATTTCAACTCCCAGAATTTCCCCAGCCAGCATTCTGGAATGAAAGAAATGTGGGCTTCAATCACACTGGCTTGGAGATTTCTGGGAATTCAAAGTCCATGCATCTTAAAATTGCTTGAGGTTGAGTAACACTGTGCTAAAGTAACACATAGTCGATACTGCACTTGTACTCTTTCAACACTACTACTCCAAAGCAATTGTCTTCTACCAGTCTAGTACAGTGGTTCTCAACCTGTGGTCCGTGGACCCCTGGTGGGGCCGTGATGTCACCGCAGGGGGTGCAGGAAGGCTTGAAGAAATATTAGCATTTAAATCTTGAGTTAAGTCTTGGGGGTCTGTGGCCACAAAAGGTATTTTAAGGGGGTTTGTGATGAAAAGGTGGAGAACCACTAGTCTAGTACTTTTATATGCATTAGCTTTCTTTCACCGAGTGCCCTCCAAATCATTTGTCTCACCATTTGTCTCAGCCAATATAGCCAGGAGATCTTTGGTTAGAAACTGTCAAAGCACTTCTTTTTCAAGCGTGTTGACTCTACTTGGCTATTGTGAGTCCTAGATTGAACACAGACTTTGTATTGTGGTTTGCTTAACTATGGTTTGCAGAACTCATAATTGGTTTCACAAAGCTGCTGAGCCATAAACCAGAGTGTATAGATGGTCAGGTCCCACCACCTTGTGACTCCACCATGTATCAGCCTGGCCACCCTGGACCAAGGACCATACAAGCCATTAGCGGGGCCTTCTCACCTCTTCTCCGTAGGTGTGTGATAGTTCTTGTTCGTGTAGATCTCCTCCAGACTGAACACCTTCTTGTTCAGCCTGAGGAAAGGAGAGAAAGGGAACATATTACATTGGAATAACTTGGCCAGTAGGGAAAAATACCTGTGAGATGGGAGAATTGTTCTGCAGAATAATAAAGCATTTTCTCACAGTGTGTAGGGTAACATTCTGCTCAACTTTTCAGACATGTTTCTTAGCCTGCCATTCCATTAGATCTTGACAGAACTGCCCACTGGGTCATATTGTCCACTGGATCTTTGGAAAATGTTCCAGGCACAAGGTTCCAGAACTCCCTTCTCTTCCAGAACCCCTGTTCTTCAGAGTTCCAAAAAAGTTGATGTCTGACCCACCACCAGAAAGTGCAAATCCTAGATTTGTTCCAATGCAATTGAAAAGCAAATGACCCAGCAGCAGAACTTTAACCCTGGAAAAGGCCCAGCCCTTTCTGCTTTACCCACTGCCCCCTTCCAGCTTGGATTCATGGAGAATCTGGATCCTAGGTTCTCTAACCACTACTGGGCAATTTAGAAGCCCATTCCCATCTTCCTGCAGAAGCATTTTCATTTGGGGCCCATTCTCCCAATTTGTTTAAGGCATGCTCTCACCTGATCGGACGGGGAAGCCCCATGGGGGTGAGATTGGCTTGGTGCCTGGCTGGCGTCTTGCGGATTCTTATGCTGGACACCTTCCCTACTGTGTTCTCTTGGGATCCCTGCAGGTTTTAGGGGAATTTAAGTGGGGATAAGCATGGACATGATGGGAAAGGCAAGCCCTATAGAGAGGGAGGGTGTGTCTTAATCCACCCCCCACCCCTCACTGTGCAGCACTTCCTTTGTTAGGCCCTACATCAAACAGATGACTGACTGACCTTCATCTCATCTTCTGAAAGCATCAACTGCTCTGATGCAACCATGCCTAGGCCAACCGCGGGTGCCTTTTGCCCACCATCTGGGGAGAGGGAGGCGTTCCTGAAAGGACAAAGGAAACTAATCACATACAGGTCAAAGAGAGTCCAGATGTTCTCCATGTTGGAGAAGTCTGCTCATCGGTTCAGAGGACAGAACAGGAAAAGAAACTTAAATTCAGTCTCTGCCCAGTTCTTTTCCTCCTAAATTTCCAGATGTGTCACAATTACAAACATCCGCATTCTCCGCGTGTACGACCAGGAGCTCTGTAATCCAACACTTCTTGTAGGAAAAAGAAAGCGAGCAGACTGAACAGGAGGACCCATTAAATATGCAGCACACCACGGGAGTTGGAGGAAAGGTGAAACGAGGAAAAAAAGGAAAAAAGTGATGACTCTCCCTCTGCAGATTCCAGAACTAGTTAAGAATTAGAAATGCAACTGTGCCTTATGGAGAAATGGGCCTCAGGGGAACGTGGCCTGGTGTAACCTTGATCTTAAAAAACGGCTTTCCAATACTCTTGCTCAAAGTCTTAAACAGCAGACATAGTCTTGGATTACAGGTAGTCCTCGATGAACGACCAAAATTGAGACCAAAATTTCTGTTGCTAAGCGAGACAGTTGTTAAAGCGAGTTTTGCCCCATGTTACGACCTTTCTTGCCAAATTTGTTAATGCCTTTGTTAAGTTAGTAACACGGCTGTTAAGTGAAACTGGCTTCCCCGTTGACTTTGCTTGTCGGAAGGTCACAGAAGGTGATCACATGACCCCGGGACACTGCAACCGTCATAAATGTGAACCATCTTAACTTTCATCACGTGATCACGGGGATGGTGCAATGGCCGTAAGTGTGAAAAACGGTCAGAAGTCACTTTTTTCAATGCCGTTGTAACTTCGCTCACTAAATGAACTGTTGTAAGTCGAAGACTACAATACCCCCAGAACACCCCCTTTATTCCAGGTCATGCTGGCTGGGAATGGAGTCCAAGAACACGTGACCCAAAATCTCCCAACGTAGAAAAGATGCTGTAAAAAAACAGGGGTACCCAAAACAGGAAAACCCCGGGCCTCAGCCCACTACCGGCCCGTGGCCCGTTCAGAACCGGGCCACGGAAGCAGTGGGCAAGCAGCTCCATTTGTGCAAGCAGCAGGGGTGTATGCCCGCCACTCGTACAAACGGACCCCCCGTGGGCCCACCTGCCACTTGCGCGTAACCATTCCCTCATCAACGATCCCCCAAAGCCGGAAAGGTTGGGGATCGCTGCTGTAATAGATCCAGCCTTTCGACAGGGAGGGATCAAAAATCCTGCTCCTTTCTTGCCCTTCCTTTCCCTTTCAAGGAGCAGCCAGGAAATGAAGCATATCCCCGTGCCTTCAGGATCACCCTCACCTTGCTGGGGGCGGAGCTGAGGTTCTTTGAGGGGGTAACATATGTCTTTGGGGAACAGGGAGGGAAAAGCTTTTACCTGCAATGCGCCGGGTCAGGTTCATGACAGCAGGATGGTTCCAGGGAAGAGTAGGAGGATGGATCACAGTGGGCGGTGTGAACCAAGGGTCGTGGCAAGAGACGGGCAGGGGGACTGCTGAAGGGGTACACTTCCTTACGCAGGCAGGGCAGCGTGGGACGGTCCAGTTCTCGAGATACTTCCAGACTGCAAACCGTGTGTCGGCGTTGCCGCAGCTGCGGCAAGGGAGAAAGCACCGAAGAGAGGTTTTGCCAAGAACAGGCTCTAGGAAAATCAGGGCAGGAGTAGCTACGTCCAAGGTGGGGCTGTGGAGCCGGCTCTCCTTGGCTCAAGCGCCACTGGCGGATGGGGGGCCTCCCGCTCACCACCAGGCGGTCAGCTGCTTCTTTCTCTTCTTCGTGGCAAGAGCTCCTCTTACAGGGACGGGGTTCGGAAATGGCGATTTTCACCTCGATTTTAACTCCCGGACGAGGGGTGGCCGGCGGAGTTGTTGCCACTTCGTCTGCATTTGCTGGAGGAGGTGGTGATGGGGACGGAGGTCTTTCGGTGGGCGGCAGGGATGGTTTGGACGGGCTGAGGAAGATGTCGGCAAAGGCTTCCAGTTTCGAACGCATGCTTTGGAAGACTGGGGCCAAGCCCCAGGGACTGAAACGCGGGACCATGGACGGACGCAAGAGAGTCGAAGCCGAGGTAGGTCTGGATGTTTCAGAGGACGGCCCTGATGGAAGGGGAAAGATATGGCTGTTACACAGGAAGTATCTTGAGGGCCATTTTCACGAGATGTTCAAACACAGCTATGCGATGGTTTATTTATTTATATTTCATACATGTAGTCCTTGACTTACGACCACAATTGAGCCCAGAATTTATGTTGCTAAATGAGAAATGTGTTAAGTGAGTTTTGCCCCATTTTACGACCTTTCTTGCCAGTTATTAAGTGAACCACTGCAGCTGTTAAATTAGTAACAAGGTTGTTAAGTGAATGTGGATTCCCCATTGATTGTGCTTGTTAAGAGGTCGCGAAAGATGATCACATGACCCGTCAGAAATATGAACCAGTTGTCAAGCATCCAAATGTAAATCGCATAACCATGGGGGATGCTGCAACGGTCATAAGTGTGAAAAATGGTCATAAGTCACTTTTTTCAGTGCCGTTGTTAACTTTGAATGGTCACTAAGCAAACTGTTGCAAGTTGAGGGCTACCTGTACTTCTTAACTGCCCATCTACCTCAGAGAGGGGCTCTGATGATCTCAAAGCAACAAAGGGAGAGTTCGAAATATTTCTCTGGCTGACACCTTTCGAAGAACGTTGTTGGTCAGGAAACCTTACTTCCGATTAATTAAGAGCAGCGGTTCTCAACCTGTGGGTCGCGACCCCTTTGGGGGTCGAACGACCCTTTCACAGGGGTCACCTAAGTGCGCGCTAGCCCGCCATCTTGGTGACTGGCAACGCGCATGCGCGGGGAGGGGGCGGGGCAGGGGTCGCGGGATTAGGAAGGTTGAGAACTACTGATTAAGAGGGAAGTCCTGTCTTAGCAGGTGGAAGCACTTGGCTGATTTTGGCTGATTCAGAAGTTAAGCAAGATCAAATCTGGTTAGTACTCAGAGGAGAGACTCCTGTCCCCCAGAACATGCCAGAGAAGTTACTAGATTTGGAAGTTGAAGAAAATCCTGCCAGGAGGTAGTGGTAAGCTTTTTTCATATTATTTACTTGCTAACTTTGTTTATTGATTAAATCTATATGCATCTCGCCACCGTGTGATTCTGGGCAGCTTCCAATGTCATAAAACACCATAAAAAACAATTAGTGCATTAAAAATATTAATAATTAAATTTAAAACATTAAAGTTAACGTAAACACTAGGCAAAAAGGGACCAATACCCATCGGGGTCTCAAGTCAGATGGCAGAGCCGGATCTTCAGCCCTTTTCAGAAGGCCAAGAAAGTGGTGGCAGATCCCACCTTGAGGTCACGATGTTCCAAAAGGGGGAAGCCACAGCAGGAAAGGCTCTTCTCCTGAACTCCCCGCCAACCAAAATTCCTCAGCCGATGGGATCAACAGTATGCCCCTTCTGCACGTGAGGCAGGCCAATCCCATTGGGATGAGACGGCTCCTCAGGTAGCCTGGATCCATGACCAAGCCATAATGTTTTTGCCAAGAAAACTGCCTGGATCATCAACACAAAGGGTGACTTTCACCAAATTGTCCATTTGCCTTGAAAAGAACAGTGTTTTGCTGTACAGGTAATCCTTGACTTACAATAGTTCGCTTAGTGGCCGTTGGAAGTTACATTGGCACTGAAAAAGCTTGACTTATGACTGTTGTTCACACTTACAACCATTGCAGCATGGTCATGTGATCAAAATTCAGATGCTTGGCAACTGACTCATATTTATGACTGTTGCAGTGTCCGGAGTGATTCCCTTTTGCGACCTGCTGACGAGCAAAGTCAATGGAGGAAGCCAGATTCACTTAACAACCGTGTTACGAACTTAACAACTGCAGTAATTCATTTAACAATTATGGCAAGAAAGGTCGTAAAATGGGGCAAAGTTCACTTAACAAATGTCTCGCTTAGCAACAGAAATTTTGGGTTCAATTGTGGTTGCAAGTTGATGACTACCTGTACATGACATCCTTTCCTAGGAGACACAGTGCTGCAAGCGATGAAAAGGCCCAAAGTCAAAAGTACTCTAGAGCATCATCTTTTTCTCTTCCTCATCTTTTGCCTCTCTTTTCCTTCCTTTTTTCACTGTTCCTCTTTTCTTGCTCTCTTTCTCATGCACAGCAATATTGCTAAATATTTGCAAGGGTATAATAGTAATTCTCCTTCATTTTTGTCCTCAACAGTTGTGTCTGTAATGCTAGCACATGTCAAGACTAATAAATAAAGGGAAGAGGAGGCATTCTCATCACAGATCAAGATAGAAAAAAATTCCTTTCCCTTTAGTGTTTCTTAACCATGGCGGGCTGGGGAATTCTGGGAATTGGAGTCCACACATTTTAAGTCACCAAGGTTAAGAAATACTGCCTAATACATCGGTCCAGAATCACTTGGCGATGTAAATCCCCATCTTTTCTAAATAAGTTCAGGAACAGTGTTACATGACATGAATTCCTCCCTGCCTTTGCCATTCACTCAAACAGCTTATTTTAGCATTATTTCTTTGAGGATCCTTTCCCAAAAATGCAACCCTTGGCCACAGAACGGTTGATCACTTTTGCTATCAGTGTTTAGGTATAAACATATTTTTTACATACTACCAGACTGCCAGATCCTTTTATTTCATTCAGAGCGCCACCAACCTGTGTGATGCTCCTGGTCATGTAGATCTGAAGGCACTGGCGTTTCCACGCTTGATGACTGATGAGGCAATTCTCGCTGATCACTCCTGAACAAGAGCAGAAACAATGGGAAGTGATGGGCAATCGTTTTAGCTCTTCGGTCTGATGATGTTCTGGAACAGCCTTCTCAAACCAGGCATCAATTAGAAATTTACCCAGCTAGTGGCATTAAAGGATAAAAAGTGTTAAGCCCTTCCCAATCCAGAGATTCCAAATAAAGTGGACTTCCATTCTGGCAACTGTCCTACCAGCATGGCATTCGGCAATCACGGTACCTGGAAGGCTAACACACCTGGGGAGTGGCCCGTTAAGGAAGACTACTCTCAAGATCTGTTTGGCAGCACAACCGTAATCCTGGTGAAGGGAAAAGGATGGTTTAGTAATTCCTCCACCCTAAAGTGGAAACGCTCACCTGCAGGGAGGTGGAAAGTTCTCCAGAAACTCCTGGACAACGCCAGTATCCTGCCGGTGAGAAAAGAGGTCTGAACCAAAATGGGACCACCTTCCCTCTGACCCCAACCTGCAAAAGGTGTGCCCAGGATGATTTCCCGCAGCAAACTCACCTGGGCTTGGGTCAACTGACAATCCTCCAAAGCGGGGATTGGCTGATGAGCCTCCTCTTCTGGGGTGGCCCGTGTCCCCTCTCTCCCATTTATTAGAGGGACTCCATTCTGCAGGCGCTGCCTCTTCGCTTGCAGGCGCTCTGACTCACGGCAGCGAGGGGGGCAGAGTCTTTGGTCCCCCAACATCTGGCATGTGTGAGCCAACTGTTCCCGGCCCTGCCGAGAACCTACCTTAGGCAGAAGGGATCTGAAGGAGCAAGACAGACAGGTAGCTGCTGACATCCACAAACCACACTATCAACCTTTGTCTCCTGGATCCTTGCTCACCTGCACACAGTGCTATCCTCTCTGTTTCTTGACCAGGAAACTTTGGTCTCATTCCCAAATGAGACCTGGAGGGGTTTTTGGGAAGGAAACAAGGCAGGCCTTTGTAAAAGGGGGCATCTTTGTGGAATCTCCTGGACAGAGGGAAAGACAATCCAACTTTCAAACATCTCTAAACATCAGATAAGAAGCATCTTTTCCTCATCCCGCAAGCCAGCCATGCATTTGCTTTAAAACAGACATTCTTCCTTGGGTAGAAAAGATGAACTAATCTCCCACCTGCTGTGCCCCCAGAGTGTCATGCCCCCGTTGGAGCCTGAATTTGCAGGGGAAGACGAGCTGGAAGAGGAGCCGCCAGAAATTGACCGTTGGCTTGGGAGGAAACAGAGGAAGGGCAGAACCAGTCCAGCCAGAGCTGTTCAGGAGTAGAACAGCTCGTAAGTAGAGAGAGACAGGAACAGGAGAGACAGAGCTCAGGAGATGAACAAGGACCACCACCCCCGACCCGAAAGCACAAAGAGAAGAGAGAAGGCGAGAACAACGTGGATTGAGCCGATTACGAGGGAGGACAGTGCCCCGCCCCCCTTCAGAAGGCACACCTGGGGAATGAGACGCTGTGGGGAGGGGCATTTCTCGGGAACAAATGTTGAATTCATGAAGTGGTGAGTGCCGAGGTTTAAACCTTCTTGGATTCCTTGCATTCCTTCTGGCTTTCTGGACTAATTACCTGGATTCTTTGCTTCCTGAACTCCTTGCTTTGCCCTGCTGGATTTATTGCTGTGCAGCTGTAAAATACGCAGCGCTGGACTGGGTTTATCTTGGTTACTGTGTGCTAACCTTGCTTACTGGACTACTCACAGCCAGAGGCTGTTGAAGGTGCTTGTGACAGCTTTGCTCTAGGACTTGTAGTAAGCGTGGGGAAGTTTGGGGGCTCATGTGGAACAATAAAGGGAAGTTAGACCTGCTCTCTGGCTGTGTTGCTTTCGTGCCAAGCCCTGGATCATCACACAGAAAGAACTACAGATCATATGATTAACTCTCCTGATTCAGTTATACAAAACCTGGCACTTGAACTATTTCCTGCACTCGGAGAAACTCTCGGCTGTGACTGGCATAGGCCATCAAATCTACCCATTTGTTCTGTGCAAGAGTCTAAATTTCAGAACACAAGTTTTGTGAAGAGTTTTAGAGAGACAAGAATTGTAAGAAGTTTCTTTTTTCCTATCTCATTCTGCCCTACCATCATAGATCAGCCCTTAGAAATGTTAGTAATTCAACCCAAAAATGCATGTCATAGTATAACATCATCATCCCACAAATGGTTAGAAACAGGAAAAATAACTTGCAAGTTTGAAAAGAATTCTATACATAAAAAAGCTTGGATAAATCAAAAATTCCCTGCTTAGTAAAACAAATAAAAAATCAGACATCAGGCCTGAAACAATCCTGGATAGCTTTTGGGGGGCATCTGGTATGGGAGAGACATCTGTAAGAGGACATTTTTTGTTTTTATTCTTTATTTATTAAGCAAATTTATATAGCCGCCTGAGTCACACCTAGGTGATGCCAGGTGGCTGTATCATGTTTTGTATCATGCATCTCATTTATATTCAAGACTTACAAGTGGATTTTCTGTGTACCCAGTGGGTAGATTTGGGGAAAGGAATTGTTTCAGCCAGAGGGCCCAGAAAAAGACTGGGCACTGATTTAGCTGGCACAGCACCAGCTTATTACTTCAGAACGCCCAGTCTCAACCAGTAATGAGGGAATTGCCATCTGCCTATGCAAAGCCTGGGAGATACATCATCATCCATTCAGTTTGATAGCCTATCCCACAAATCCCTTTAACATTCACTCCAGGTTTTACAGCATCCTTACAGGCACTTGGGTTGTGGAAAAGTCTTCCAGATCAATAGCCAACACCTTTCGCTGTTTCTTCTCCATGGGAGATGCCACATGCCACAGGGTCTCTCCCATTCCACCGCAAGCATCCCTGCCCTCTTCCGCCATCAGTGGGGAGCCTTGTTGGAGCCGCTGCCTCTTCCTGGGTGACCACTTTTCATCCTCACATAAGGAAGGTGAGGTTCTGCCTCTGTCCAGGGGCTCCAGAAGACGTACAGGGGTTCCCTCCTCCTCAGCTGCAGGCCTGCAAAAGGATACAGAGAGAGATTCTCAAAACAACAATTCTCCTCCTCCTCCTTCCCTCCTCCCCACTTTGAATTCCCAGCACAAAAAACATGGCAATCTCTCACCTGAATATGACTTTTCGCCGCCTGGCTATCCTCTCAAAAGCGGACAATGGCAAATGACCCCCACTAGAGGTTCCTTCAAGAAAGGTGCATTCCATGGCTGGACTCAGACCCAACACCTTTTGGGGGTTAGGAATTGGGAAGCTCCCCCATTTTTCCACCAGAACCTCATTTCTCACCTCTCTGTGGTGGGAGAGAAATCAAATGAATACACTCATTACATATTTTATACATATTTCTTATATTTATCTTATTGCTTTATTTAATTCAGGGTTGCTTTTTTTCCCTATCCCCTTTTCTCATCTTACAGCCCCTCCTTCCATTTCTTCCCTCCTCCTCCTCCTGAACTACTTCCCTTCCCTCTCTCCTCTCCTTCCCCTCCTACCCTCTCTGCTCATTCTCCACTCCTCTCTTCCGTCCTCTTCTTACTTTTCCTCAATGCAGCGTGTATGTAATGAGTGTATAAAAGAATGAAAGGAGAAATGAGCTGATAAATATGTGAAATGTCTATATGGAAATAAAAATAAAAACTTTTGGGGCGGGGAAAGAAATCAAATGAATAAATGTTTACTTATTTCATTAAAAAACACATGCATATGTACATAAGGATTCTCCTCTGTATCTTAAACTAATTGGCAATGAGAAAAACTATATTTCATTTAAAAATATCTCCAGATCAAGGTAAGAACAATGGCAGAGTTAATGGCTGGGAAATGCAACATTTTTTAAAAGATGGATTTTGTATGGTTAAAAAATAGCAAATTTGAGGCTTGGTGTGCCCCAAAGGGATTCTGCGCAATTAATTGTAGTGAACTGAGTATTTCTGAAGGAAATATAACACAATCCTTTCTAAAAAGAAAGGAAAACACTGGCAAAAAGTGATCACATTACAAAACTAAATAAGTTTAGTAGTGTCAAAACACTGAGGAACTTGAAATAGTCCCAAATATGCTACTAATTAGACATGTTCATAAGGTACCCAAACCACCATAACAGAGCCTCTTTAGGAAGGATTTAATTAAGGAAATAATTAAAACTGTTTTTCAATCTTGGCAGGTTTTAAGACTTGTGGACTTCAATTCCCAGAATTCTGCGAGTTAAAGTCCACACATCTCAAATTTGCCAATGTTGAGAAACAATGAATTAAACTCTTATGCCTCTTAGGTCTGTCATTCCCCACCTTCAGTTTGGAATTTTAATCATGTTTAAAAAAAATTTAAAAAATCATTTTTAATCATTCTATCTTGGAATCAGAATGCATTTATTTAAAAGATATTCCACCGTCCACCAGTTTCTATTCTCATAAACTATTAACAGAGCTGAGCATCCTAAAAAGAAGAGGAATTCATTTTTATTGACAAAATAAAAATGAGACAGCCTATTTCTACACAAAGCTGCACTTCAATGGAAGTTACTTACTTCCTGTTTTTTTAACAGCAGATCAAGTGTGTGGTGGGGCATGCTTTTCTAAGAAGGATGGCAAACCCTGCTCTCATCTTTGAAAGGTTTGCTATTTTAAATAGTTATTCTTCTAAACCAGTGTTCTCTACCTTGGTAACTTTTAGATGTGTGGTCTTCAACTCTCAGAATTCCTCAGTCAGTATGACTGGCTAGGGAATTCTAGGAATTGGAACCCACACATCTTAGGAGTTGCCAAGGTTGAGGAAAAAATGTTCTAAATGGTGCTGCACAATACACAGAGGTAAGTGAGGAGGTGGGATTATGCCTCAGAGAAGCTAATTATGAATCATTAGCAATCATCTAAATCATATGCTACTAAGACCCATTCTTCCTCCCACAGCAGTTTTCCAGGATAAAGAAAAGTTAAACGAGATAGTGCTGGGAAAGCTTCCCAGCAGATCAGAAGATTCCTCTAATTTATTTTATTTTATTTTATTGTCATTGCACCTCGTACAACGAAATTAAATGCCATTTTATATTTATATAAATTTATATACAGCATGTGCGTGTGTGTATGTACTTTCAAGTCAGTTTTGGACTCTTGATGACTGCCTCAACTAGACCCAGCAGTGTTTTGGGCAAGATTTTTGGAAGTGGTTTGGCACTGGCCACTTTCCAGGGCTGAGAGAGAGTGACTAGCCCAAAATTATCCAGCTGGCTTTGTGCCTGAATGGGATTAGAATTCACAATCACCAGGGGCGCAGGCAAAGCCTTTGGGCACCCCCTCCTACCCAAGATGTCAGAGGGGACACACACCCACACAATCTCGCAGGTCCCTCCGCCCGGGCGCCACCCTCCCTCCTCCTTCGCCCGGCATAGAAGAAGCCACGCAACCGCTCCCACGCTTGACGGTCACCAAGGGAGCGAGCCGAGGATGCCCGGCTGCCAGCGGAACAGCAGGAGCGGCTGCCTTCGGTTCCCACCAAGGACTCCTCCCGGGTCATCCGCCAGGCAGACCCGCCCGGCGACCCCCACCCCACATGCCCCACGGGGGCGGTCTCACCTCCAGCCCCCGCAGGGAAGTGGCAGCAGTCGCGTCGCGAAACAGAGGACGGGGGTCGGAAACACGACCCCCTCCCTCCGGTTACCAGTTTTTCCTCCTCCCCCTCAGCCCTTCTCTCATCAGCCCTTGGGCGGATCGTGCTCCAGATCCCTCCCGTCCAATAGCGGCCCGCTTTGTTTTCTGTCGCAGCCAATGGCTTCCTGTTTCTTTACTCAAGTGGCGGCTCAAGAATCGCCATCATTACTTAGGGCAGGAACGGTGGTCACTCTGTCGTCAAGGCCTTTATGTGGCGCCGAAGAGCGCGGTCGGGAAGGGCGGGTCCGTTTTGGTACTGGGGATTCAGGAGGCGTGTCTTTAGAAATAGAATGGATAGTTTTTAAACCTAGTAAAGTCTTAACCCATTTCAATTTAGTTCCAGCCCCTCGCCCTGAGTTTCCCCCATTTTTTTTAAAAGGCGCACGCTTCGGTGTCGTCACTGCGTCACCGGCAGCGCCTCGTTCTGCTCCAGAGGCCTCAGTTTTTATTCTTCTTCACAGGATGAACCTTTTCAGTTCCGGGCCAATCATATGGCCAAAACGTGGGGGAAATGAAACTCGACGTTAAGAAAAGCGTTGTAACCGCCGTCTCGGTTCGGGTCAACGTAGTGTTGAAGTCAATAGGCCCACCATTTTGAGTGTGGGCAAGAAAACAGGCTATCAAAATAAGGAATCCCATCAAAAATCAGTAGCCATTTTGGAATAAGGCAGATTCCAGATGGCGCCGTTTAGTACGCCGCCATTTGAGGGAAGGCCGGAAAGTGAAGATTTAAAGGGCCAGTGCTTTCCAAATCTCTCTACTCTTTGGAAGGACGTTTTCGTTTCCGTGCTATTTATGAACCAGATGACTCTGTTCGGAAGTGAAAGCTTGATTTCAAAGCAGATTTTAAACGCCGGAGCCGATGGGAGAAAACTAAGGGGTGGAGGGAGGAGTTGGATCTTAATAATATATGATTATAAATAATCATAAATATGTACATCTGGCTCATATTCTCTTCAATACTGCATCATTTGCTCCTTCTGAGAAAAATAGAAATGGGCTGATTGGATGGACTCCCTTTGGCAGGAGGTTTGCACAAGGGGGCTGGATGATTGTCAGGCATGACTTTGTGGGTTCCACTGTTGAGCAGGGTGTTGGACTATGACCATTGAGATCCCTTCCAATTCAAATATGCTGTTTCTTTACAGGTGGTAGGTGTCCTTGAATATAAACATGAAGAACGGCTGCAGGATTTGGGCTAGCCTAGTCAAAAGAAAAGAAGAATTAGGGGTGACATTGTAAGGTCCCAAGATGTACTTGAGTCACCAGAATGCCAAAGAGAGAGACCCAAGAAGAGGTTTGGGAAAAATAACAGCTTTTATTTGTACAAAGAAGAACTGGATAGACCATTCCACAACATACAAACAAAGAGCATGCAGTGAAAGGCCACACCTTGGGGAAGATATGGTGTCCTTTTATACCTTCAGAGACATCTGCTTAGTACCCAATTCTGCCCCCCCCCCCCCTGGTTCAGGCCTTCCTTTGGCAATGCAGCAAGGAACAGGGGGGCTGAGTGCTTAGCAACACAGATATTTGCCCAATGTAACCCTGCCAGGCCATGACATACCCCACACCAGGCACTGAGTTGTACACAAAAACAAGATAACAGGAGTTAGATCCCTGGTAGAAGCAAATGGCAGAGGCAAATTCTAATTCTTACAGAAGCAAAATAGCAAGTTATTATTATGTCCCAGTAATTCTACCTATTCTACTATTATGTCCCTTCAACATGATAGCAGTATTCCAGTATTTGAGGGCTGCCACACAGAAGAGGGGGTCAAATTATTCTACAAAGCACCTGAGGGCAGGACAAGAAGCAATGGTTAGAAACTAATCAAAGAGAGAAACAACCTGGAATTAAGGAGAAATTTCCTAACAGTGAGGACAATTAACCAATGGAATAGCTTGCCTTCAGAAATTGTGGGTGCTCCATCACTGGAGGTTTTTAAGAAGAAACTAGACAGCCACTTATCTGAAATAGTATAGGTTCTCCTGCTTGAGCAGGGGGCTGGACTAGAAGACCTTCAAGGTCCCTTCCAGCTCTATTCTATTCAAATATATTCAAGTCTCTGTATAGGTAGTTTTTGACTTACAATTGAGACCAAAATTTCTGTTGCTAAGCAAGACAGTTAAGTGAGTTTTGCCTTAGTTAGTAACACAGTTAAGTGAATCTGGCTTCCTCACTGTTTGTCAGAAGATCACAAAAGGTGATCACATGACCGCAGACACTGCAATTGTTATAAATATATGCCAGTTGACAAGGATCTGAATTTTGATCATGCGACAATGGGGATGCTTGCAACAGTTGTAACTGTGAAGAAATGGTCATAGGTCACTTTTTCCAATGCTGTTGCAACTTTGAACAGTCAGTAAACAAAGCGTTATAAGCAGGGGTGAAATTCAAAAATTTTCCCTACCGGTTCTGTGGGTGTGGCTTGGTGGGCATGGCAGGGGAATGATACTGCAAAATCCCCATTCCCACCCCACTCCTGGGGAAGGTTACTGCAAAATCCCCATTTCCTCCCGATCAGCTGGGACTCTGGAGGCAGAGAATAGATGGGGGCGGGGCCAGCCAGAGGTAGTATTTGCCGGTTCTCTGAA
Organism: Thermophis baileyi; assembly: GCA_003457575.1. Taxonomy (NCBI): domain Eukaryota; kingdom Metazoa; phylum Chordata; class Lepidosauria; order Squamata; family Dipsadidae; genus Thermophis; species Thermophis baileyi. The sequence continues at coordinate 42,275 of QLTV01000449.1, forward strand.
CTACTCAAAATTTCCGCTACCGGTTCTCCAGAACCTGCTGAATTTCACCCCTGGTTACAAGTAGAGGACTACCAGTAATTTCAGCTACAGACTTTTAGCTGTGCAATTTGTGATGAACACCCTTCGAATGGTTGTTGTAAGGAATATCCTTCTGGGTTCGGTTCCAAGTGGGGAAAAAGACACTGGAAGCATGGTGACTGCTTGGAAAGATGGTTTAATGGAAGACAGCAGGACCACATGGTCTGAGGTCCTGGGGAAAAGGGGGATCACATGCCTAGAAGATGTTGAAGAAGAGAAAAGGGCTGAGATGCTGAGAGTGTCTTGGTTTTATGCCCTCTCTTGGGCCCCGCCCTGAGGCCCCCTGCTCCTGTGCAAGAAATGCACTCTGATTGGCTGTCAGACTCCCATGGGGCCATGCAGGGGCAACTCTGTAGGCTGTCCTGAGTCCAGGTTTGCTTGAGCCTTGCTGGCTGATGCAATCTTCCCAGGTGCCATTCTGTTTGCTAGATGGATCTGCCTGAAGGGGGTAGATCTTTGTTATGTAGAATAGACTGGTCCAGGCTATTAACAAAGGTGGGGGTGACTAGGAGTGAGTCTGTTTCCTGCCATGTTTCTCCATTTCTCAGCCATATATAGAATTATATTCTATATAATATTCTGCCTTTTTAATATTTCCTAAAATATTTTATTCCTGTAGGAGGGGGGTAGATGCTAACTTCCTACATGGTGTAGGAGTATGAACGGATTTCCAGAAAAATTGCAGACTACAGGAACCAGACGCACTACTCAGGTGACCCTGCGGACACAGATAAACATCCAAATGCTTCAACGACCCTTAAAAAGGATGCAAATAGCCAGCTGTCTGCAAGGAATATAAATCCTTCCATTCCCCACCATCCAATCAGAGCTGAAGAAGCTTCTTGGATGAGAAGCAAAACGTCTTCAAAGAAAAAACAAGAAAGTCCAGTTGCTTCCTGAAAAAAGCACCTTTGGGACAACCATGACCTGGATGACTGAGAATCGCTACAGACTCTCAGGAAGATACTACATGTTTCTGAACGACACTTTGCCCTGGGATGTGAGGCTCCTGGAATGTAAGATTCTGTTGTTGGCTGGGGAATTCTGGGAGTTGAAGTGCACACATCTTAAAGTGGCCAAGCTTGAAAAACACTGGGTTATGGAATTGAGTTTCTGGAGAACCAGTTTTAAATTCACCCCCTTCCACAGATGATCACCCTGAGTGACTTGGGCCTCTCTTTCTTGCTCTCCCTTGTAGAGTTGTTACAGTGGAGGAAAATTGGAGGATGGGGCTCTATGCAGGTCAGTGGCATCCACAGCATATGGCAGTGACATCAAAATGGTGACACACTTGGGAGGACATAATGAAGCATATCCCAAATTGCATACCGTACTAGTCTCGGGATATCTGCTACAAGGACAGAAATTGTGGTATTTGCACAAATCACATTGTTTCACAAGGGTCCTTATCCCCCCCCTCCTTTCTCACCCCAGAATTGCCCATCTGCTGTCCTCTCTGTCAAAAGTTCATATACCTTCAGCCATCACACTGACAGGATGACACTCCAGTGGCAGTTTTAGCAATAGCACTTAAATATCACTTCACAGTGCTTTTACAGCCCTCTCTAAGCGGTTTACAGAATCAGCCTATTGCCCCCAACAATCTGGATCCTCATTTTACCGACCTCGGAAAGATGGAAGGCTGAGTCAACCTTGAGCTGTTCAGAATCGAACTCCTGGAGTGAGCAGTGAGTTAGCCTGCAATGCTGCATTCTAACTACTACGCCTCCACAGCTCTTACTTCCAGCAACTTCCACTTTCACCAGGGCTCTTAACTTCTCACTTTGATCTTGTGACAAAGAAAATTGGTAAATTCTGCCATTCATCCAGCTCCTTCCTAAAGACACACAGAAACCTCTGCCAGGAAAGAAAATGATTGTATCTCTTCCCTCTCTTCAAATAATGTTGGAAAAAAATGGGCAAGAAAGTTTAAAAAAAAAAACTTCTTAAAAATAAACAATAGGATTGCAATAGGAGTTAATCCATAAAAGACACAGTGTTGAGGAAGGCTGTCACATCCACAATCTCTATCAAACTTAATTTAATATAGAAATCCTTTTAAGTGCTAGTTGCCTGAAGGAAAAAAAATCCCTGTTACAAGAGAACAAGAATGAGAGAAGGACAGCCCAAAGCTTTCGATCAATGGCAACATGCAAAAACTTAAGTGACATTCCTTCTCCTTTCAAAACAGAGGATACGTTTGGACAGGACCATCTGCAGAGTCTGGTTAATGTCCTGAAGCCCTGTCTGATCAAACTGCCATGGCCATCTTAACTTTTTTGACCATGCTCTGTGAACACCTATGCATTGAGAACACACTTCGACTGATCTGAAAAGACACCAGTTGCAGAGAGACAAAGTTGTTTTCTTTGTTTATTGAAATTATGAGATTCCATAATTTAGGTGCAAGCTAATTTTTCAAGATAGGAATATAAGGTGATGATGACTGGTTGACTACATGCATCAAAGTGATGCCTTTCCTTATTCACCATATCAATAGACTGTCTCTACTAGGAGAATCTATCCCCAATCTGGCCCTCTGGGTTTTCCACCAGTGCACGCATTGCTCCAGTAATTGAGTCCATGGGCCTTTTCTTTTATCCCCCCCCCCCCCAGTAAGGTGATGGTAGAAGGACATACAGTATATCACAACCCAAAGCTGGGTTGTGCTTCCTGGGATACGATAGGACTGATGGACACTGAAGCCACAAATCCTTCAATAAAGTCCTCCAAATTGTGCTGACATAGCATCCAAATCTGCAGTGAACCAGCAGAGCGTTTGCAACTTAAGATGTATGGACTGTAGAATTCTGGGAGTTGAAGTCCACTCATCTTAAAAGTTGTCAAATTTGAGAAACACTGAATCAGCAGAACATTTCAATCTAGCACATGGTGAGAAAACACAAGTCAGGATGACTTTGTGAATTGTTTGAAACCATTCCTGATATAGGTACTCCTCAACTTACAACCATTCATTGTAGTGACCGTTCAAAGTTACAATGGCACAGAAACAAGTGACGTGATTGGTTTTCACACTTAGGACCATGGCAGCATCCCAATGGTCACATGATCAAAACTCAGGCACTTGGCAACTGGTATGTATTTATGACAGTCCTGGTGTCATATGATCACCACTTGTAACCTTCCCATCCAGCTTCTGATAAGCAGTCAATGGGGGAAGGCAGATTCGCTTAATGACCACATGATTCACTTAACAGCTGCAGTGATTTGCTTAACAACCATGGCAAAAAGTGTTGTAAAATAGAGCAAAACTGAACTGCCTTGCTTAGCAATTGAAATTTTGGGCTCAATTGTGGTCATAAAGTGAGAAATACCTGTAATTACATTAATGAATTTATAAAAGGAAAGGATCTGTGTTTTATTACACAAACAATTTCAGAAGCCTCTTAGTTTCAGGAGTCCACTACTTACAACAACAGTAAATAGCATTTATTTCTCAGCTGTAGGTTTCTCTTTCAAGATGCCCTTTTAGTGATCACCTCAAGAGCAAGCGTTTCTCAAACTTAAGGCAACCTTAAGACATGTGAACTTCAGCTCCCAGAATTCCCCAGTCAACACACTGGGAGTTGAAACCCACATTTCTGAAAGCTGCCAAGTTTGAGAAACACTGTACTAGAGGCATGAAGCCTGATGTCTGCAGTGCAAATGTGGCTTCACAGCCTGTTCCAAAGACCCCAAATGGTATGGAAAACAACCGTGAGAATCAGACTCCAGCCTTGCTCCCTACAGGCAATTTCCAGGGCAGCCTTTCTCCACACGAATCCCTTGCTTCTTTCTCAACCTTCCTTATCATTTATCTTATGATTTATGATGATTGTATTTTATGACCATGATTTATCATTTTGTTGTTTGTATGTACACTGAGAGCTTATGCACCAGAGACAACTGTATGTATATACTGTACACACTTGGCCAATAAAGAATTCAATTCAATTCAATTCAATTCAATTCAATTCAATTCAATTCAATTCAATTCTATTCTATTCTATTCTATTCTATTCTATTCTATTCTATTA
>QLTV01000449.1:59394-70806 GCA_003457575.1 Thermophis baileyi
CCCAGCCGGCCCTCCCCCAAAGCCCCCAAGCCCATATCACCGATTGGCTGGCTGCGAACTGTCCCGGGCGGCCAAACGCCCGACGCGAACTGTACTTCGATGAATAGGCCGGGCGAAGGGACTGGGATGGAGGGGCCGTGGCCCATGTGCCAGGGCTAAAGGATGGGGGAGGGCCAGCCAAGGAGAAAAGCTTTTGGATAATAACGCAGAGGCGAAACCCTGGAGGAGAAACAGGCACGGCCAATGTTATGAGCCGAAAAGTCCTAGACCCGTGTTATTTAGCCTGTTTCCCCAACCCCACCTCCAGGTAAGGCGAGTATCTCTATAAATGGGAAGCCTCGAGTCATGAACATTGCAAGTCTTGATTATCTCCTTAGTTAATTGTTGGTCTCAGTAGGCACCAGCTCACACAGTACAATAGCAGCCATACAGGGAGCCCTCAACTTACAACCAGAAATTGGGATCAGAATTTCTGTTGCTAAACAAGGTGGTTGTTAAGTGAGCGGCATCTGATTTTTGTGACCTTTTTGCCATTGTGGTTTAAGCAAATCACCGCAGTTGTTAAGTGAATCGCGCAATCGTTAAGTGAAGCGAGCTTCCTCTATTAACTTTGCTTGTCAGAAGCCAGCTGGAAAGGTCACAAATGGTGATCATGTGACCCTGGGTCACTTTGAATATCGTAAATACCTGCCGTTTGCCAAGCACCTACATTTTGACCATGCGATTGTGGGATGCTGCAATGGTCATTTGCTGCAATGCTGCAAAGTGCAAGGACCAAGGACCAAGTCATAAGTCAGGTCTTTTCAGTGCCGTTGCGACTTTGAATGGCCGCTAAACAAATGGTTGTAAGTCAAGGACTACTGTAGTTTATTTTATCTGAATTTATTGAAGGAAACAATTCAGCTGATTAATACAACATATTGCTTGAAAACCGCAAAGCTCATGAGACTTGAGTGAGTCACTGTAGCCATGGAGCAGACTGTCCTGCATCATCAGTAGGGCTAAAAATGGTGAATATGTGTTTGAACCAATCTTTCTTAACCTCAGTAACTTTAAAATGTATGGGCTTCAACACTCATAATTCCCCCAGCTACCATTATGTTATGCCAAAGGTGGTTTTTCAAGAGACAACTGGACTTTCTTGTTATTCTTTGAAGACCTTTCACTTCTCATCCAAGAAGCTTCTTCAGCTCTGACTGGATGTTGGGGAAAGGAAGGATTTATATTCTTTGCAGACAGCTGGTCACTTGCATTCTTTTAGAGAGAGTCGTTGAGGCCACTTGGAGGTTTATCTGGGTCCTCAGGGTCACCTGAGTGGTGCAAATGGGTGTGGAGCCTTCTTGGAACTGCTGAAAGGACTTTGTTGTAGTATTTATATGCATCTGCTTTTGTACATGTCTCTGTATTTATGGCCACCTGGTGTAACTTTTTAGGTAAACTTGGAAACAGTCTTGGGCAACTCTGTTGCTTCGTTGCTGTCACCTTTCTTAGGGTGAACATCTCCACGACCAGCAATTCTCCACCTGTTCCTCCGTTTCTGACACAGACCAAAAGAGCTTTATCATTAAAAGATGGGAAGAGCCAACCAGGGATAAATGCGGAAGAGGAGCAGGATGTGGATTCAGCTCGCAGGACCACAATTCTATATTTCCTTCCTTCTGCTTGAAAATAACAGCTGTATTAAATCTCATTCAAGATAAAAAAGAAATAAAGCGTGGATTAAAAATTAAAACCCAAAGACACTTTGTACTGCTTGCTTCAGAGTAAATCCTATTGAATTCACTGGGCTTTCCTTCCACTATAATGTTGAGGTTCTATTGCATCTCTTCACCTTTTTACTCGGAAGACTACCCTGTACCACTCTACCCTATATGTGTGGTGGGAGCTCCGAGTACCTATGACTTTACAGATTTACAGATTAACAGAGTTGGAAGGGATCTTGTAGGTCATCCCGCCCAAGCAGGAGACCCTAGCTACACCATTTCTGACAGATGGCAGTCCAGTATCTTCTTGGGAGCTTCCAGTAATGAACACAACTTCCGACAACTTCCGAAGGCAACTTCTGTTCCATTGGTGGATTGTCCTCACTGTCAGAAAATTTCTCCTTATTTCTAGGTTGAATCTCTCCTTGATCAGTTTCCATCCATCATTCCTTGCCTGGTCTTCAGGTGCAGAGGCGCTTTGGATATTGAGATGGGCGGCATATAAATTTAATAAAATAAAATACACATTACAACAATACATTATTTAAGGGTCAGAATTGAAAATGTCGGTGTTTGGATTCCTGCAAACGATGCGATCCCTCTGCTCCTTTAATGCCAGCTCAGGCTCCGCTTGCCCTCTCCCTGCCCAGGATGATATTTTGAGTATTCTGCTCCTTCCGGCAGGGAGAGAACCCAGTCAAAGAGCGTCCGGTTTTTCTACCTCGATTGGTGGGTCTTTAAACCGAAGACAGCCAATGAGAAGGGTTCTTTAGTCCTTCTTATAGCCAACCCGCTCTTTTCCCCGCCTTTTCCTGGACCAATCTCCGCCCCCGAGAAACGGAAGGGGTTCCCGTGCGTGTTTAGATGCGGGAGATGGGGGGAAAAGGATCGGTTTTGTGCTTTGTGTCTCCGGAGGAATCTTTCCTTTGAAACCCCTCGAGGCTTTTCTCTGCGTTTCTCTCCCGCCTTTGCCTTGCACCCTCCTTTCCTTGCTTCGGTGTTTCCCCCGGGTTCCTAGGTCTCCTTGCCGCATTGCCTGATGGAGGGGCAACATATAATGGCCCAGGTCCACATCCAAGCCCCCTCGTCCAATTCCGTGGCCGGGGAAGAATCCAGGCGGTTGCCGAACCCCGTGCGAGTTGCAGCCAGGGAAAGCATGGCCGGAGGACGTTTGTTGGACAGTCACAGCCTGGATGGGATAAGCCAGGTATACGGGGCATCCAAGAACCAAGAAGGCAGGAGGGCCACTATATCGAGCGCCTTGGAATTGGAAGGAACCGTGAGCTACGATGGAGACCTGACACATTTTGTGGCCAACAACTTGCAAATGAAGATCAAGATGAGCTCTCGGGGCAGTCTGGACGATACAGAGCCCACCTCTTCGTCGATGTCATCCCAGCACTCTGTCCGAGGCAAAACTGCAGACATCCCTCCAGTGGATCCCCAGATCCTTCGGGATCTGGAAAGGCTGACCACGGATGTGGCACAGAGAGTGGACCAGATGTTGAGAGCCTTGAACAGCGCCATCCAGAATATGACGGCACTCAGCGTAGGCTACATCCAGACCTACCGAGATGCTGTGGACAGCTTGGGCGAATCGGTGGACATGAGCATCAAAGGGATGTACACTCTGATGGCCAGGTGCGAGGAGTTGGACCGCTCCATGCAGCCTGTTCACCTCCTCGCTAAGCAGATCCGGGAGATTAAGAGGACTCTGGAGATCTTTGAGGCCGTCTGCAAATAGGATCCTTTTTTTTTTTTTTTTGAAAGGGTTGATTTGTGGAAAAGTAGGGAATAAACAAGGGTGAGCATTGGACTTCCAGGGATTTGGGCTTTGAAAGGGAAACTGAAATATTTCATGAAATATTTCGAGAAATAAATTATGGCAGTATTGTACTTGTCTCCTGTTGTGACATTTGCCCCTTTCGATGTTTCCTAAACCTTTCCCAACCTAACCCAAAATTTTGGAGACCCCAATAATCAGCAGGATTCTTCCATCCATTTCTGTGGCTGTTTCTTCCCCACAAAATCTCACGTACTACATTTCTCTTGTAGTTAACACAGGTTACCGCCATCTGTCAAAATATAACATGCAAGGCATGAAAGCTCTCCAGTAACTTCCAACTCTCCCTGCAGAGTCTCTTTGTTCATATTATACCTAAATTCCATTATTTTTTCATCATAAGACTTTAGTCTGAACCAAATAAATCTATCAGGAGACCTTGTAGACCAGTCACTCTGTCAGCCCAACCCACCTCACAAGTTTGTTGCTGGGGAAAACAGGAGGAAGATGCGTTGGATATGTTTGTTGCCTTATTTGTAAAAATAATAAAGGCAGGATATAAATGTTATTATTTGTAAGCAGCTGTGAGCCTGTGAGTCATTTTGGAACTGATGACATGCCATCAATTCAGGATTCAACTCTTAGCAACCACGTTTATTAAATTTATATAAGCCCATCCCCTTTTGACTATCCAAAGTGACTGGGCCATTACAGTAGATATTTTTTTCTCCAGAACTGAGCAGCGTAGAAATCGCAATCTTAAATAAATAATGTGTCACACTCATATTAAGCGCAGGAGAGCTGAAATCGAGCAAATGAATNCGGAGTTAAATCCGCCTCTCTTCTATGAAACACGAGACGGAGGAAAAGTAACCCCAACAGTGCAAGTTTACCCGAAGAAGATGAGTGCCTCCCTAGGGCTATTTATAGAGCTGTCCGAGGAGGGGGCGGAGTTAAAGGCGAACGGGCGCCCTCAGCCGTTGGACGCGCCCCCCCCCTGCCTCCCCGGAAAGGCGAAAGTCTGCGATCTGTAGTAAAGTTTTCACCAGGTGCAAGAAAGGGATGCAATTATTTTGGCGGGAGCCCAATAAAATAACGGGAAACATTTCAGGATCCCAGTGAGTCTGAATTACGCTTTATACTTTACATAAATGGTATCTCCTGCTTGAGCAGGGGGTTGGCCTAGATGACCTACAAGACCCTTCCAACTCTTGTTTTCTATTCTATTCTATTCTATTCTATTCTATTCTATTCTATTCTATTCTATTCTATTCTATTCTATTCTATTCTATTCTATTCTATTCTATTCTATTCTATTCTTTTCAGGGCATTCTTTTTTTCCACAAAATAAAGAATATACAGGGGGGGGGGGAGAAGCAGAGGCAACTGAAAAAGAACTATTTTTATTGTATTAATTATCAAACAATCCTGCCTATGTTCACTTGGAAGTAACATTTGGGGGGGGGATCATTAATGCGGGGAGACTGGCTGCTTTGCATCACCGATCTGTGCTGTACACAGGTGGATTTAAAAGAGGGGGTGAAGGTTGTCAATGGCTGCTAGTATTAATCATCAGTGAAATTTTTATTTATTTGTTAAATTTATTTGCTGCCCATCTCACCAGGGGGCTACTCTGGACAGCAAATAAATAAATAGTGACATAATGTCCCAAAAGTCGCAAAAGGTGATCACATGACCTTGGGACACTGCAACCTTCATAAATACATGCCAGTTGCCAAGCATGTGAATTTTGATCACGTGACCCAGGGGATGCTTCAACGGTCATAAGTGTGAAAAATGGTCATGTCACTTTTTTCAGTGCTATTGTAATTTCAAGTGGTCACTAAACAAATGGTTGTAGGTTGAGGATTACCTGTACTGTAGTCCAGGGGTCTCCAACCTTGGCAACTTTAAGATTTGTGGACTTCAACTCCCAGAGTTCCTCAGCCAGCTGGCTGAGGAATTCTGGGAGTTGAAGTCCACAAGTCTTAAAGTTGCCAAGGTTGGAGACCCCTGCTGTAGTCAAAGTGGAAATTTAAATATGAACCTCCCATGGAAAAGAATTCAAAAGCTTAAGTGTAGCTGCCAAAATGGTTCTCTCTCCAAACTCTCCCTAAATGTTCTTTTCTATGGACGCCTAATGATATTAGATTTTGTTGAGATTATGAATCATGAGATCATTTTGGTATGGAGCAGGGTTCATATGGACAATTTCCTCATCACTGTCACAGGGGTTTAAGGTCACAGAACTCTGAAATGAACCCAGAACAAAATAGAACGCCTGTGTAAAATTTCTATGAACATTGTAATTTCTTTATTTGTTCATATCCTCCCTGTACTGAGATGCCATCCACAATCTGGCTGAGGCATTCTGGACAAACAGCAGCTTCTGTTTCAAGGGTGCTGTAATAATATTAGTAGTAGTAATAGTCATTTTGAGTGCTATTTATTTAAGAAAATTTATATGGCTGCCCAACTTGCTGTCAGTAACTCGGCAGCTTACAAGGATAAAATTCCAACTCCAAAACATCTGGAGCACCATTTAAATACCTCCAACATTGACAAAATCACCATCAGTCAATTGCAAAAGGCAGCTTTACTTGGAACAGTAAAGTCCTGTGACAATACTTTTAACACCTTCGACATCAACATCTGCCTATCTTAGGTTGGCAGAATATAGGTGGCTAAAAATGCCAAATCCAGTCTATAAACATCTGGCTGACTGTGCAACCAACCCTAATAATAATACCTTTAATATTATTAAACAATTTCTGCCTATCCCATTTCTGCTTTTCACCGTTATGACCATTACAGCATCTCCATGGTCATGTGATTAAAATTCAGACACTTGGCAACTGGTTCATGACAGTTGTGGCCTTCCGGAGTCATGTGATCACCTTTTGTGATGTTCTGACAAGCAATGTCAATGGGGAAGCCAGATTCACTTAACAACCGCAGTGATTCACTTAACAGCTATGGCAAGAAAGGGGCAAAACTCAACTACTCAGTCCTTCTGGCCCAAGGCACTTGGCTTTTAAGGCCATTCTGTTTGTTAGCCGAAATTCAGGTTGCTGTCTCATATATAGATCATGAATGTAACTGTGTTAACAGTGGCATTCAGGATCTGCCCCCCCAGAAGGGAATTATTTTAATACATTCTGCTTTTACTGTATTTTTCTCAATAATCCTTCCTTGCAGAGTGACAGTTCTTTTTAAGTAATGAACTGTCACCTTGCAAGGAAGGATAGTTGAGAAAAGCACAGAGAACAGTGTTTTGTTTCTAAATCCTGTTTGAATAATATATAAATACTGTTATATGCAACAGCAATAATACTGAATTAACGTCCACGAGCCCTAAGAGGCATCTTGGGTGGGCATGAAAAGGAATACAGAATAAAAGAGTTGGAAGGGACCTTGTAAGTCATCTAGTCCAACCCCCTGCTTGAGCAGGAGAGCTATACCATTTCAAATAGGTGGCTGTCCAGTCTTCTCTTAAAAATCTCCAGTGATGAAGCACCCACAACTTCTGAAGGCAAGCCGTTCCACTGGCTGATTGTCCTCACTGTCAGAAAATTTCTCCTTATTTCTAGGTTCCTTGATCAGTTTCCATCTGTTGTTCTTGTCTGGCCTTTGGGTGCTTTGGAAAATAGGTTGACCCCCTCCTCTCTGTGGCAGCCCCTCAAATATTGGAACACTGTTATCATGTCTGCCCTGGTCCTTCTCTTCACTAGACTAGCCATGCCCAGTTCCTGCAACCGGTCTTCATATGTTTTAGCCTCCAGTCCCCTAATCATCCTGGTTGCTCTTCTCTACTCTTTATAGAGTCTTGACATCTTTTTTTTTAATAGTGTGGTGACCAAAACTGGATGCAGTATTCTAGCTGTTGTCTTACTAAGGCTTTATAATAGAGTGGTATTACTAGGACCTCTCGTGATCTTGATTCAAATCCCTCTGTTAACGTAATTTAGAATTGATTGCATTCGCTTCTTTGGCTGCCGCCTGAAAAAGAAGCCGATAACTTAGAAATAAAGGACTCGTGTAAAGCTGCGGTAAAGTCGTTTCCCCCCCCCCTTAAAACGGGGGTCGCGCACAAGCGGCCGGCGGGGAGCCGACTGAGTTAAAACAGTAGAGCGGACAAGATTTCTGCTGCCTAGAAAGGACCCAGAAGGAAGTAGGGTTGGAGAAGGGTCTTAATCATGAAGGGACCTTCCTGTTCCAAGCGGATCTCTATAGCTAGGCACCTAGCAGCCTCCCCGTGCCCACTCTTTAATGAAAACAAAGCCAGTGGGGGGACACGTCAGGGAGAGCACAACCAAGTAACAAGGTTTGAAATGGCTGCGTTAGCAGCATCTCTCTGGACAGCCTGAAGAGAAGATGAAAGGGCTGGTGAACATGTGGGAATCAAAAGAACAACCTGGTCAGGAAATTGTTAATGACAGCAAACTGGGGTGGCAGAAGCTAAAAGAGGAAAGCTCCAGTCTATCTCATTCGCTGTATTTTTTTTTTATTGTCAAAATAGCCTTCGTTTGCTTTGAATCTTTTTTAAAAAAAACTAATGATTTTGGTAAATACATGTTTCTAAAAAAAATCTTATTATTGCTAGGTTCGATCTGTCCTATCAGACCGAGGAGGAATGTAGTTGTATAAGGAATAGAAGTCTTGTTTCGAAGGGTTGGGATTTGTGAAATATGTCTACTCTGTAAATTGTAAGGGAATTTGGGGGTGTGAAGAAACTAGCAAATATGTGCCTGTGGGAGGGAGGGAGAGAATCATTTGGGAGACTCAAATGATTCTGGAGACTCAGACACTTTTTTTTCCTTTTTTGAGACAGAATTTCACAGACATCTGCATTCCCCATAGAAGTCTTGTTTCGAAGGGTTGGGATTTGTGAAATATATCTACTCTGTAAAATCTAAGGGAATTTGAGGGTGTGAAGAAACTCTAGCAAATATGTGCGTGTGGGAGGGAGGCAGAGAATCATTTTGAGGACTCTGGAGACTCAGAAGCTTTTTTTTTTTTTTTTTTTTTTTTTAAAAAAGCTTCCCTTTTTATGGTTTCACAGACATCTGCATTCCCCGTGCTAAAGAAATTTGGTTTTTCCCTGCCCCCAGAATCAGAATTCCTCAGAGCTAACTGTTGCAGTTTTCCCACATGGAAAGTGGAAAACAAGCCTATGTTCTGGACCTCCAGGACTGTAGTCAAAGAGAGACATTAAGAGGTGAGGAATAAATTGAATAAATTGAACATATGTCAGTAAGAGTGTGCTTGGAATTCTTATTTCAAATTTCATTTTTGCCTTACAGTATTAACTGTCCCTAGCCTAATCACAATTTCTTAATAGCTTTTTAAAAATATATTTATATTGGGCATAAACCTTTAACTCAGATCTACCATAGAAGAATGTTGGCATAGATCTTGGATTCTGATAACAAGATTTAAGTTAGGTTATCTTTTAAATGTAAATGTACTTCTAAGTTTTAATCATTATATTTACTTTTAACATATTGCTGCTTAAAGATATTTTATTGGGGCTGCTGCTTTTATTATGTTAAGTGTGTGTATACACACCCCAACCTGTGATTCACAACCAAAATCACTTTACAGTTACCTCTTTTTTGAGACTTCAAATATTAAATTCTCTATGTACTTTATGGGAGAAATTCCAGACACTTAGAATACCATTTAACTAAACTCTTTTAACTTCTTTGTTTCATTACAAAGTACAGGAAACAAATTTTGCCGGCTTTGTCTCACTAATAAATATGCTAATGACTGTGAATAAGAGTGAAAATAAAACTCTATACTGAAATTGTTCACTATATATTTACCATTTTTCAGAGCTAAATTCTACTTCATTTCAAGTCTTATAGAGATTCTTCTAGATGCGGGAAGACAATAATATTTAAATTTTTAAATATTTCTATTTTACAAGGATCCAAGAAAATTTATGTTTAGTCTTCATAACTTAAATGGGAAAGTTACTTAAATAAACTTCTGATATCTAAATTAACCTCTACACATCATCTTAGATGGTGTGGGCTTATAGCAGTGTAAATCAGGAGTGAATTCGATTTAAAAAAATTCCTTTGAGTTTGCCATCGATTATTTTAAGATATAATCTGCTTTCCTAAAGTAACATAGAGTAAAAGGTTTAAATTTATTTGGTGAGAATGAGATTAAACTGTTGTGATATAACTTCTGATGTAGGCATTAAGATGACACATGAAAACAAAGAAGAGGAAGCAGAATCACAGAACAAACAGAAAGAAGACCAACAAATGCAACATAGAGACTCTCCAGTGAAAGGAATAGAAGACTATCAGATGGAAAGCACTCCGCATGAGGTCTGTAACGGTGAATCTATCATATCTCTGGAACAGGAATCTACAGATAATCTTTCTGACAACGACAAAATGCTCAAAGCTACCATTTGTCCTGACTGTGGGAAGAGCTTTAGTAACAGCTCTCACCTAATCCGTCACCGTCGCGTCCATACAGGTGAGAAACCGTACAAATGCCCCCATTGTGACAAAAGTTATCGCCAAGACTCTCACTTAGTTCAGCATATGCGTTCTCATACAGGTGAGAAGCCATACCGGTGCACACATTGCGGCAAGGGCTTCTCACAGAGTTCCAATCTCATCATCCACCAACGGACACATACAGGCGAACGACCCTTCACCTGTCCAGAGTGTGGGCGGAGCTTTAGCCATAGTTCTGATCTCATTCAGCATAAGCGGATCCACACCGGGGAAAAGCCTTACGTCTGCTCCATCTGTGGAAAATGCTTTTCTCAAAGCTCAAAGGTTACCCAACACAAACGCTTCCATTCTGGGGAGCGTCCATTTTCCTGTGGGGAGTGTACTAAAACCTTTCGTCTCCGGGCTGATTTGGTCCGTCACCTCCGCGCTCATACCGGAGAGCGGCCTTTTGGCTGCCCTGAGTGCGGGAAACATTTTGCAGAGAGCTCCCATCTTATCCGACACCAGCGGATCCATATGAGTGAGCGTCCCTTTCGCTGTCCAGACTGTGGGAAAGGATTCAATCAGAGCTCCAACCTCCAGCAGCATCAGCGGGTGCACCGAGGCCAGAAACCCTTCAAATGTGATGAGTGTGGGAAAGGTTTTGGCGTAAGCTCAGCACTCTTGCAACACCAGCGAACTCACACTGGTGAACGGCCCTATTGCTGCAGTCAGTGTGGGAAGAGTTTCAGTGTCAGCTCCACCTACCATATACACCAGCGTATTCATGCAGGGCAAAAGCCCTACTCGTGTGCAGACTGTGGGAAAGGCTTTGTGCGTAGTTCTGCTCTCCTTCAGCATCAAGCAACTCACACCGGTGAGAAGCCCTTTCGATGTCCCTATTGTGGAAGAGGGTTTGGACAGAAATCGGCACTTTCTCAGCATCGGCGAGCCCATGTGAGGAGAGGGGAGACATTAACTTTGATGGAAGGATGGGAAACGGCTGGGATGGAAGAGGTTGGGGACCAGGGAGTGGGAGGGGAAGCACATAGCCTGTGGCAGGGGAATGGAATAGGGATTATGGAGCCCGAATGGCAGGGTGTTGGGGATGAGGCCACAAGGCAGGAATGGGAGGATGACGGGGATGAGGCCATGAGGGTGGAGTGGCAGGATGACGTTGATGAGGCTCTGGAGGAACAGCTGCAGGATGATGGCAGAGAAAGCATGAGGCAGACCTGGAAAGATGGTGTGGAATCCTCCATGAGGACCGAGTGGCAGGACGATGAGGATGAACAACTGGAACGGGGATTACAGGGGGATTGTACTGAAAGCATGAGGCTGGAATGTCAGGAGGATGACGACAATGATGACGATGATGATTACAGGAGGGTGGAGGAGAGTTTCCAGGATGACAATCTGAGTATCAGGCTAGAGTGTCATGATGATGAAGAGGGTGAAAGAGTAG
>QLTV01000449.1:81972-95154 GCA_003457575.1 Thermophis baileyi
TTTCTGAACTGCCGGGTTGCCCGTTGGGCCGTTGTTTGCGCTCCGGGGCTTCAGGCAGCTCCCCTGAAGCCTCCGGAGTGCAAAAAACGGCCCAATGGCAAACCGGAAGTGCATTTTTCTGAACTTCCGGTTTTCCCGTTGGGCCGTTTTTCGCATTCCGGGGCTTCAGGAAGCTTCCCTGAAGCCTCCGGAGGGCAAAACGGCCTTCCCCAAGGCCGAAAATCAGCTGGCCAGCGCGCACATGCGCGCTGGAGCTGACATAGGGCAACGCCTCGCGTGCCCTCTGATATGGCTATGCGTGCCACCTGTGGCACGCGTGCCATAGGTTCACCATCACTGAACTACAACATCTGCCTATCCAAGTATTTGGGAAAGATTTGATAGATGGACAAAAATACCAAACTCAGTCTAAACATCTGGCTAACTGTGCAACCATCCATTATAAAGTTGGTAATGTTCAATGTCGTAAGCATCCGGAGTTACCTGTGTGTGACTTGGGCAGCCATATAAATTTCTTTAATAAATGAAAATACATAAAAAATAAGCCTTTGGGCCACTTTCTCCCAAGTCCACTGGATTCTAAGCACCATGACAGACATTACAGAGTTCTTATTTTGGGAGAAATCTTGCAAGCACCAACTCACTTGGTAGGAGTGTGTCACAGTCTTGTTTTCTTGCTGTTCAGAACTGAACTCTAGGTATTGGCTAGATGTTTCTAACCTGCAAGAGACAAAAGCAGGAATGGATGAGCAAGGAAGGAAGGAAGAAGGTGAGAAAGGCAAACCCATCCCGAAGTGGAATTTATGCCACAGCAAGAGATCTTATTATTACTAGAACCACCTTGAATTTATTGTCTCCAAGAGAACTTAACTGTCCACAATACTAGCTGAAAAGGGAAAAATAATTTTTCAGTACTTGCAGACAGAGAGGGCCCCTAATACTGTTAAAAGACATTAAAGCCAGAAATATTTTTGTTGGGGATTATACCTGAAACTTATGGTAAAGAGAACACATACTTAATTATTCATGTATTAACCGCAGCTAGAATCATATTTACACAAAATTGGAAAAGTGAAGAGATCCCTGCTGATGAGAATGTGATTAGGAAAATATTTGAATGTGCAGAAATGAACAGATTAACGCTGGCTATACAGGAGAAGGAACAAACTGAATATTATATGGTATGAGAATTATTTTATCAATGGTTAGAGAATAAAAATGGAAGTTGGAAATAAAAGAAGGAGATTAAAGAAGGGTAGAAAATATGTTAAAATAGAGATGTAAACAATATGATAATTGTTAGTATTATATTATGATTATTATGATTATTATGTATAATATTATTATTATATGCTTATTAGAAGATATGTTAAGAGGGAAAATGAACAAGTTTACTATGCTCAATTATACAATATACTATAATTGTAAGATTAGAGAATTAATATCAGTGTAGTGTACAACGATGTTGTAAATTCTGATGGTTATTGCACAGAGATATTTGTACCCAGACGACACACTGTTTTAAGAGAAGATGGAATGTGTATATTAAAAAAAAAACTTTTTAAAAAAAAAGACATTACACAGCCATTCAGTCTTTTTAACTGGTTCTCTTTGTAGAAAGAAAGAAGACAAGTGGCAGGGGGTGGGGGGGAGAGGTCTGCAGCTCAAAGCTGACAAGGTGTGGATTCTGCCTAATAGTCTATGACCCCAACAGCAAATTACACAATAAAAACCTCATTTAGAAGCCCAATCTTGGAACCAAGCAAAATAACACTAGAGCTGTGATGGCGAACCTATGGCACGCATACCACCTGCAGGCACGCGAGCCGTTGCCCTAGCTCAGCTCCAGCGTGCATGCGTGCTCTGGCCAGCTGATTTTCGGCTGGCCGCGCCCACACCACCTCTCCCCTCCCAGGAGTCTCCACGCGGCCCATTTTGGATGCCAGGTAAGTACGGGGCTCGCGCGGAGGCTTTGGGAGGGCGTTTTTGGCCTGGGGGGAGGCGGGGAGGCTGTTTTCACCCTCCCCAGGCTCCAGGAAAGCCTCTGGAGCCTGGGGCGTGCATGCGCGGGGGCAGGGGGGGGGCGGGGAGGGGTGCAGTGCGCCCCCCATGGCCCATTTTTGGTCCCAGGAGGCTGCAGGGAGGCCTGCTAGGCCCAAAACGGGGGGCAAGGGGGTCATGCGCACATGCGCAGGGAGTTGCACGTGCATGCACGGGGGGCAGTGTGCGCAGGGTGCGGGGTGCGGGGGGGCATTGAATTATGGGTGTGGGCACTCGTGTATGCGCATGTGCTTTCAGCACCCGAGGGAAAAAAGGTTCGCCATCACTGCCCTAGAGTATATTCTGCATTTGTGATGATGTCACAATAACAATTGTTGGAAGCCCAGGAAATGTCGTATCTTCTGAGAAATGAGCGTGGAAGATTTTGCAGGAATTTCAAACATCGGTATTTGTAAAGTTATTAGATCAGAGTGCGACTGATCCACAGTCACTAGGTTGTTCTGGATGTTTTTATTTATTTATTTATTTATTAAATTTGTATGCCGCCCAACTCCCAAGGGACTCTGTTAGATTGGTTCTGCTTAATTATGGAATACATACAGTTTTGCTTTCATTTCGGGGAGGAAAATGGGAAAAAAGGCAACCAAGAGTCTTACCTCTTGACAATGATGTTGATGGGGTACTTCACAGGGATGCTATGAAGAGCTCTGTTGTTTTGAAGAGTTTCATTATCCTCATTCTCACTATAAGAGAGTAACGCACAATGTAATCTTAGAACTACTCGTTCCAGAGGTGATCCAGACTTCCGCATCCATAAGCAACAAAACAAGGACAACCTCCCCCTATGCCTGAAAAGTTTTCAATCAGTTGTGTGCTTCCTGCTCTAACATGCCAGCAAAACATGGACTTCACGATCAATACAAAAGCAACGAGTGGCACAATGAGCCATGGAAAGACACACACTTGGCATTATGAGACAAGATAGAGAGACCTGCACATGGATTAGAGAACAAATGAAAGTATATGATGCCATCAAGAGAGTAAAAGAATTGAAATGGAAATGGGCAGGCCGCATAGCAAGAAGAATTGATAGCAGCTGGACCAAGGCAGTCATAGAATGGATCCCACTTGATAAAAAAAACACCCACGAAAGAGATCTAAAACAAGATGACATCAGCAAGTATTGTGGGCCCAATTGGCAAAAAAAAAAAAGCTCAGGACAGTATGGGTTGGAAGCATGCAGAAGAGGCCTTCATCCTGCAGTGGATAGACAAAGGCTAGAATGAAAGCAACAAATACATTTTGTTGTAGCCAACATGTCCGTTATAGCAGACAATTCTTCTCCAACATCTGATACAGATAGTTGGTTCTTGCTTAATGACCATTTGAAGTTATAACGGATCCCCCCCCACAAAAAAAGGTACTTACAGATCCAGAGTTCTGAGGGCTGCACAGGCAGTTGCAGCATTCTGCAATCACATGGCCATGATTTATGACATTTTGGCTGGTTTCCAGCCTTTTTGGTGGGTTTCCGTGGAAAAAAATTGGATCCTGTCGTGTGAGTGCCTTGTATGACCATCATGACTTACGACGGAAATTCAGGACTCCATTATGGTCATAAGTTGAGGACTGTACTACATTATAGTAGTGTACTGTACTGTATACCTGTACTACATTATAATAAATAAATACTAAATTAATACTAAATTATAATAACTAGAAGCTGTACACTGATGGCTTCTATCCTGGTTTTCTCTGCAGCTGCAATCTAATCTTTTTTTCAATCCACTTTCCTCTTTTCCTTTAAGACCTTTACATTTTCGGATCCCCGCAATTTTACCATGCCACCCTGCCATTTCTCCATGATTTTCCTTTCCAAAACTTTTTGTTAATTTTCCATCTTTCCTTTCCCTTCTCATCCTAACTGAAGGATTTAAAATTAAGACAGCTCATTTTACTTTCTAGGTGGCACCTAACATAGTAAGGCAGCAAGAGATAAAACACAATGGTTCAGTAAAATAAGTAATTGAAGTTTACCTGGTGACATACGCCACCATCTCCAAGTTGTCTTTCCAGGCAACATTGTCGAGCACACCAAACTGAAGCTGGATCAAAGCCTAAGGGAGAGCAGGTCAACACTGAGATAGTTCACAACGTCTGCCAAGCATTTTACTGTCTTTTTCATTCTATGTCCCTGGCCTCTGACACATCAGATCAAGCTCCTTCACCCCCGTTAAGCTCACTAAACAATAGAAGATGCATATCCTTACAGTGGTGGGATTCAAATTTTTTTACTACCGGGTCTGTGGGCGTGGCTTGGTGGGCATGGCGTGGCTTGGTGGGCATGGCGTGGCTTGGTGGGCGTGGCTGGGGAAGGATACTGTAAAATCTCCATTCCCTCCCCACTCCAGGGGAAGGTTACTGCAAAATCCCCATTTCCTCCAACTCATCTGGGACTCGGGAGGCAGAGAATTGATGGGGGCGGGGCCAGCCAGAGGTATTTACCGGTTCTCCAAACTACTCAAAATTTCCGCAACCGGTTCTCCAGAACTGGTCAGAACCTGCTGAAACCCACCTCTGATTCAGACTTACAATTATACACACAGACCCAAACCTACCTGAATCTATATCCCTTTTGTTAGCTAGATACTATATATATATAGATAGATAGATAGATAGATAGATAGATAGATAGATAGATAGATAGATAGATAGATAGATAGATAGATAGATAGATAGATAGATAGATAGATATATGTTGTTTTTTGGCTGAGGGAGCCAGGATTGTCTGAAGACAATTTCCATGGTCATATGGCCGTCATGGCTATACACAAAAGGCGCATGGAATGCTATTACCTTCCCACCGAAGTGGTACCTATTTATCTACTTGCATTTGCATGCTTTCGCACTGCTAAGTAAGCAGGAGCTAGGGCAAGAACGGGAGCTCACTCTGTTGTGCAGAGTTAGGGTCTCGAACCTGGGCTGTCAGCGCTCTAGCTGACAAACTCAGCATCTTTAACTGCTGAGACATTGCACAATGTGTGTGTGTGTGTTTATTAAAATTCAACAGAAATTCAAATTTTCTGTTCTTTCTACCTGATCCTCTATATTCACAATCAAGATGCCTAAATTAGAGACGTTGGCGGGACTCATCCAACAGTTGCCAAATCTAAATGTGACATTGTTGCTTGACATAACGTTAGGCGAACACAACTGCCATGGTTTGTAAACTCCTGTTTTTAATTTAGCACAATAAATGAGCCAGGCGTTGTGGATGGTTCAGAAAACCGTGCCCAATAAGCAAATGGTGGCTTCTTTTAAAGTGTGAACTAGCACACAATTTATTTCAGGATACCAGTTTTGCTATAGGCCTCATCTTTAAACAGCTTCTGCTTCCAAAAAGTGGGGAAAAGTCATAATCTCTAGTTTAGAGGATGCTATTAGACAAAAAAAAAAAATAATGCAAGATGGCCAGCTGCTCCATATTGCTGTGATGAATTGCAACTGAATTGACTTGCAAATTGTAACTCATCTTTAGGAGCACTTTAGGATCCTTGGTGCCTATATTGACTGACCCAATATAATGGTATGTGGGAATGACCTTGCCTTATTCCGTCAACTATAGTGACTTTTGAGTGTAGTCTGTTGCCCGGTCATAGCACAGGATTGGCAAGGTTTGCAAGCAACTATCCATAAATTCTGCAAACTCTTAGTTTTTGGACTAGATGACCCACAAGGTCCCTTTCAACTCTGTTAATCTGTTAATCCAGTGTGTCCTGCAAACCCAGGAAATGAGGTTAGTCGATTAAACCATGGTTTAAGTACCGGTAAGCATTTCTTACAATACAGCCAACATCCTGCATAGAAAATGGTGAAGATCCACCACTACCAGCCCCTACCAGCTCACTAGGGTGATCGTATACCTTTGTGCTATTCCTGTAGATGGGGTGACTGACGTTGCAAGCAAGGCCTTGAAAGTCCTGACGACGAAGCATTGAATTACATTGCAGGATGACGAGCGCATTGAACTGGGAAAGAAGAGAAGCGGTGGTGAGATTTGGTTTAATTGCTGCAACTTTCTCCTTTCCAATTCAAGACCCGGTTACCCTGTGGTGGGATGTGGTCTAGGGTCACAGGAAGGAGGGGCACTTTTCCAGAGGGCAAAGAGATACCGTAGCAGAACTTGGAATGTCTGGTAGTCAGGACGAGGGTGAAGGCGGAGCCTCCCTAGCAGTTCACAGAGTGTATCTTATACTTATGCAGATAGTTGCTTTAGTCTGGCAAGATTCATGTCAGGCCCAAAGAACCAAAAATGACATGTGGAGTTACAGGTAATCCTTGACTTATGACCATGACTGAGCCCAAAATTTCTGTTGCTAAGCAAGACAGTGGTTTTGTCCTGTGTTACACATTTTTCTTGACACAGCTGTTAAGTGAATCACCTCAATTAAGTTAGTAACACGGTTGTTAAGTGAATCGGACTTCCCTGTTGACTTTGATTGTGAGAAGATCATAAAAGATGATTACAGGACCCCGGCAGACTGCAACCCTCATAAACATGACTCAGCTGCCAAGCAGCTGAGTTTTGATCATGTGACTACAGGGATTCTGCATTGGTCATAAGTGTGAAAAATGGTCATAAGTCATTTTTTAAAGTGCTGTTGTAACTTCAGTCAACTAAAAAAACTGTTATAAGTCAAGGACTACCTATACTTCTGAATAGTTATTTACCTATACTTCTGAATAGTTCTCTATCGTTGTTCGCCTATAAACAGAATCTTGCCAGACCGAATCTGTATAACTGTAGATATCCTCTGTGAATTGCTAGGAGGGTCTGCCAACGTTCTCTTCTTGTCTACCAGACATTCTCAGCTTTGCTGCCTCTTTGGCCTCTGGGAAAGAGCCCATCCTTCCTGCAGCTCCAGACTACATTTATTTATTACATTTATATGCTGTCCATCTCACTATCAAGCGACTGTAGGGCAGTGGTGGGTTTCAATTTTTTTTACTGCCGGTTCTGTGGGCGTAGCTTGGTGGGCGTGGTGTGGCTTGGTGGGCGTGGCTTGGTGGGCGTGGCAGGGGAAGGATACTGTAAAATCTCCATTTCCTCCCGATCAGCTGGGACTCGGGAGGCAGAGAATAGATGGGGGCGGGGCCAGTCAGAGGTGATATTTACCGGTTCTCCGAACTACTCAAAATTTCCGCTACCGGTTCTCCAGAACTGGTCAGAACCTGCTGAATGTCATAAAATTCTCTCTCTCTCTCAGCTCAACCCACCTCACAGGGTGATGGTTGCGAGGTAAATAGGAGGAGGAAGGTGTGTTGGATAGGGTTGCTGCCTTAGTTATTTATAAAATAACAGAGGCAGGATACAAATAAATAATAAAGCAACAATATGAAAGAATTAGAAGGTTTAAAACATTAAAAACGTTGAGCCTTCAAAGTTAAAACATTAAAATTCTCAAGGAGCTGAGTTAAAAGGACCAATATGTAAACGGGATGCAGGTGGGATCTTCTAATCTACTAACCACCTCCATACAAGGATGCCTCCATCAGGCCCCAAAGCCAATTGGCACAGCCAGGTTTTCAGTCCCTTTCAGAAGGCCAAAAGGGGTGTGGGGGGGATGGATCCCACCTCAAGGGACAGGATATTTCAGACAGCGGGAACTATGGCAGAAAAGATGGTTTTCTCCCTAACCCCTCCAGTTGGAATTCCCTGGCTGATGGAATCCAAAGCATGCACCTTCGGCCAGAGTGGGTGGGCTGGGCTAATCCCATTAGGGTGAGACCCATGCCATAGAGCAGGGGTCCCCAACCTTTCTGGGTTGGCCCGGGAGGGGGGGAAGCCACTTTTACGTGTGCATGTGCACACGCGAACGGGGCCACAATTGCATGCACAACGCAAATGGGGCCACGAGCGCCCGTGCGATGCTAGCGCCCACACGACACTGCAACGTTAGTGCGAGCGGTGGGTATGCACTCGCGCCAACGATAGTGCTCATGCGATGCCGCGATGCTAGTGTGAGTGGGGAATGTGTGCACTCGAGGTGATGATAGCGCCCACGCGATGCTGCGGCACTAGCGCAAATGGGGGGAGTGTGCGCTCGTGGCGATGATAGCACCCATGTGACCCCGCGACACTAGTGCGAGTGAGGGGTGCGGGCACATACACGTGCGCGTACTGGCCAGCCACTCAAGCGGCCCCGTGGCCAACAGACCATGGCCCAGTAGTGAGCCAAGGCCCACAGGTTGGGGACCCCTGCCATAGAGAGCCACATAGCCTAGACTTTGGGGCCATTAGAAACACTCCGTTTTCAAAAAATTCAAACTGTGGCTTTTCCTTTAGCACAGTTCTTCAGACAGGTAAAAGGGAGCTGCTGAAATATATTCTATTCCAGCAGAAAGAATCATAGCACCTGGTGGTGGTGGGGGGACGGAACACACCCACTGCAAAGTCCTGCCTTCGAAAAGATGGCATACATACTTTCAGCACTGAATGTTTGCGGAAAGAAAGGCCTGGCAACAGGGGCACGTAGAGCGTCGTAAAATAGGCATCTTCCCGCTGATTCACCAGTTCCAAATTCATTTCTAGTGGATGTTGAGGAGATACAACCAGTTCCTTAGACCTGTTGTACAGGAGCAGAAGTGGATTAGTGCTATTCCGTTCCCAATTTCGATAAATATACCGAAAACAGAATCAAATACAGAATAACAGAGTTGGAACGGACCTTGGAGATCTTCTAGTCCAACCCTGTGCTTGAACAGGAGACCTGCACCATTCTGAACAAATGGCTGTCCAATCTCTTCTTTAAAATCTATTCCAAATATGGTTTTACCGGTATAATATAAAGCAGTACTAGCACTTCACATGATCTTGACAGTATCCTTCTGTTGATGCAGCCTTGAGGCAAGCTTGCTAAATAGCCACAAGAGTGGCTATTCAATGCAATTTCACCCTGGAGCCTTTAGAACCGTAGAAACTGGCGTAGAAGAGAAGCTAGGAGTTTCTGAAAGATCATTTATTCAACTCCAGCAGCCTAAAATCTCAAGGATTCTTCTCTGTAGCCATGTTTGTCATCTGTGACTTCACTCAGTTTCACATTAAATTTCAATATTTTACAAAGCTAAATATAAGGATTATTAAAACAATCTACAGATAGTCCTCACTTATCAATCACAATTGAGCCCAGAATTTTGGTCGATACCTTTGTAATTATTAAGTGGATCACTAAGTGATTTGACTTTATTTTATGACCTTTTTTACAACGTGAGTCACTATAGTCATTAAGCAAATCGTTTGGTCGATAAGCAGATCCATTCTCCCAAATGCATGCTTTTTGTACCAGAAACTGGAAAAAAACTCTCAAATTGCATTCAGGGGCCCCTGGGATGCTGCAACCAGTTGTAAATACGAACTGCTTGACGAATGCCTGAAATGTGAACATATGACTGCAAGGGGTGGGTCGTAAGTAACTTTTTGGGATCCATCGTAACTTTGAACAGTCATTAAGCAATTGGTGGTTAAGTGAGGACTATCTGTTATTTAAAATAACAGGCTACATAAATGTGGATTAGTATTGACGAAACTGAAACCTTGCCATTCCCAGACAGCTTCTGATTTTTCTCATATTCTTCGAAGAAAAGTGACTGACGGTATCAAGGAATTTATACTTACCCTGAAGAATGGAAGGTGATTTTCAGGTCAGCCACACAGACTTCATCTGTTCCACAGTTCTTGTCAAAAGGAATCTGTTGTATTTGATAAGATAGGAAATATTTATACACGTCCAGTGTAATACTTTACCCTGCTGTCCTTCCTTGTTATTCTTTGAAGATGTTTAGCTTCTCATCCAAGAAGCTTCTTCAGCTCCGACTGGATGGTGGGGAATGGAAGGATTTATATTCCTTGTAGACAAGTTGGTCACTTGCATTCTTTTAGAGAGAGTCATTGAAGCACTTGGAGGTTTATCTGTGTCCTCAGGGTCATCTGAGTAGTGCAAAGGGGTGTGGAGCCTTCTTGGAACTGCTGAAAGGACTTTATTGTAGACTGGAGATAGATGATGTCATATCCCTTCCCCTCCCCGACTACTCAGGTGACCCTGAGGACACAGACAAACCTCCAAGTAGCCTCTGTGACTCCATAAAAGAATGCAAATGATCAGCTGTCTGCAAGGAATATAAATCCTTCCATTCCCCACCATCCAGTCACAGCTGAAGACGCTTCTTGGATGAGAAGCAAAACGTCTTCAAAGAAAAACCAGAAAGTCCAGTTGCCTCTTGAAAAAGCACCTTTGGGACAACTATGACCTGGATGATTGAGAATCTCCATAGACGTTTACCCTATGCTAAAATATGCCAGATTGAGGCCCACCTCCTGGTTCCCTCCCAGCTGGCTTTAAGCTGGTGCATCCCACCCATCTCCATCCAAATCAGTTGTCCCTAACTGCTGAAATTCAGGTTCACTCAAAACAATGTTATTTCCTGCATTCCCAATTCTGCCACAAGCCATTAAGCACATCTGTCTTTGTGGCTAAATCTGTGGGGTCCTTGAAGCTCTCTGAGTTTGGTTCTTTTCTTGCAGACATTTCATTACCAAACTAGGTAACATCATGAGGGCTAGCAGGGAGTGGAATTTGCTCTCGTTTTATATTCTAGAAGCTTCCCTGTCAGTGTCAGCGGGAGTGGTCTTGGTAGTTCCTTGATTGGGTTGCTGTGTACTGTTAGCTTGTTTGGCAGTTCCTTGATCGGGGTATTGTTTGTGTCTTGATTGTTAGTCTACTGTTAATGTGTTACCCAAACAAGCTAACAGTAGACAACAGCCCAATTAAGGAACCACCAAGGCCATTCCCACCAATACTGACAGAGCAAGCCACTGATATATAAACAGAGAGCAAACCCCACTCTCTGCTAGCATTGATGATGTTACCTACTTTGGTACTGAAATGTCTGCCAGAAAACAACCAAGCTCAGAGAGCACTTAAGGACACCACAGTTCAACCCTGATTTACATTCTCTTCTACTGATGGCTAAAGCTGTTATTCCCGCACTGCCGAGGTGGGTTCCTCCTGGTTCATGGTGATGTCATGGTGATGTCACGGATCCGGTTCGGTCGGTGCCGGTCCATGGGCACCGCCATCTTTTTTAAAGGAAATTTTGAATTTTTTCCCATTTTTTTTTCCTTCTGCGCATGCACAGAAGCCGAGTTTCCGGCACTGCGCATGCGTCGCCATCTTGAGGAGGGGATTTTTATTTTATTTTTTGGCACTGTGCATGTGCGCGCGCAAAGCGAACCGGCAGCGAGGTAAGTTAGAACCCACCCCTGCCACACTCCCCCTCCACACACACACACAAAGACGGTCTCACCTCCACCATTGTCCTATTGCTTAAAGGATTCAGAATAGGCCTGGGAGATCCACTCTTCAGCAAACCGTCTTCCTCAAGGGACAAATTCACAAGGAGCTTAATGGCTGACAAGTAATCCTCAATGCAGTTCTGAAAGGCAATGACAGGAGCTGCTTAAGCAAGGATTCTTGTATGATAATGTTGCTAGTAACCATCACATTAGCAATATCTGAGGGCAGACTAGCCAACCTTCTCAAGAAAGAAATCTAGAATCTACGAACAAGAGATTTAACAACGAATAGTTTTGATTTACCGTGATATTAATTTCCTCCAATACACACACTGGCTTTAGAGAGATTTCTTCGGCCCCGTTTATAATATTCTTGCCATTCCTAAATTCTCCTCGGTACTTCACCCTGTCTGGGTCAATCTCCAAGCGGAACAAGAGTTTTGCAGACAGATGTCCTAGAAGGAAGAAAATGGCAGGTGGGCAAAAGGCAGAGCAGACACTCTGCAAGTCCTCTGTCTATTTTGATGACTATCACAGCAAATCTCTGGATCCTGTTGTATGGAAAATACAATTCCACCCCACCCCCCAATCAGAGGTGGGTTCCTACCGGTTCTATCCGGTTCTTTAGAACTGTTAGAAACTCGGCGATGATGTCACGGAGCTGTTTCTGTTGGTGTCTCCGTGGGCGCCGCCACCTTGGATTTTGCTTCTGCGCATGCGCAGAAGCTATTTTTTGATTGCTGCGGGTGCGCATGTGCGCATAAAGCGCGCGCACACGCACAGCATGACCCTGAGCAAATCGGCAGCAAAAGGATCCAGAACCCACCCCTGTCCCCAATCCTGTGCCTTTAAAAAAAAGAGTGAAAAACCAGAAAACAGGAAGTAAACAGGAAGTCCTCATATGTTCCCTTTTTCAGGTAGGTCGTAACTTCAAACGGTCTCTAAGTAACTAATCATAAGTTAAGGGCAACCTATACAAAACCGATTAAAAACAATAAACATTTTTTTAAATAAAAATGCCAAGGAAACAGATGCTTTCTTCCCTTTTAGATAAAGACAAAATTGTGCTAAAGGGAATAGGTATTAGAAGGAATTGTTACAGAAAGTCCCCAAGGGGATTATTACAGGTAGTCCTCGACTTACAACAGTTCATTTAGTGACCGTTCAAAGTTACATCACTGAAAAAAGTGACATGACCATTTTTCACACTTACAATTGTTGCAGCATCCCCATAGTCACATGATCAAAATTCAGAAAGTTGGTGATTCACGTTTATGACGGTTGCAGTGTCCCAAGATCATGTGATCACCTTTTGTGACATTCTGATAAGCAATGTCAATGGATAAACCAGATTCACTTAACAACCATGTAACTAACTTAACAACTGCCATAATTCAACTTAGCAACTGTGGCAAGAAAAGTCTTAAAATGGGGCAAAAACTCACTCAACAAATGTCTTCCTTAGCAATATAAATTTTGGGCTCCATTGTGGTCGTATGTCGAGGACTATCTGTATAAGCCAGGGGTCTCCAAATTTGGCAACTTTAAGACTTCTGGACTTCAACTCCCAGAATTCCTCAGCCAGCTGCTGGCTGGGGAATTCTGGGAATTGAAATGCACGAGTCTTAAATTTGCCATGTTTGGAGACTCCTGTTTTAAGCAATTGGAGGACATTCATAAAGAACGACAATGCCATTGCTGCCTAAACAGAAAACTATTTTAAAAAAGGAGCAACATTGGAAGCTCTGAACGAAAGACAAAGCATGAATCCAAAGCCTTGGTAGCAGCGGTGAAATCCAGCAGGTTCTGACAGGTTCTGGAGAACTGGT
>QLTV01000450.1:21098-35623 GCA_003457575.1 Thermophis baileyi
GAAGGGATGTGAAGGAAAAAATACTAATAAAGTGTCCGTTTGTGATTATGGAGATTTAATCAATTAGACAAAGGAATAGCTCAGGGCGAGGGATGGAGATTTAATCAATCAAACAGGAAGAAATGATTAACTCAGGAAAAGACAGAGATTTAATCAATGGGACAAGAGCCGGTCAGCGCAGGGTGGGAAAAAAGAAACATTAAGAAAACACCAGAAGGCACCAGACACACCCAGCCCCACCTTGATTGAACCTTAAGGTAAAAGAACAACGAACACGAGACAGGATTAAGCCCATTAACAACTTAGCACACACAAAAGAAAACATGCCACCACCCCAATAAGACAAAGAACTTCTATGAAAGAAAAGAGTATAAAAATTGTACACTTACTGTATGTCGATGTCAGCTCACCCAGGATCGCTGGCTCACGCTTCGGCTGAACTCGCTCTCCTGCAATAAAGAAAACTTGTTTCCACGCAGCTGCCTCCAAATTCTTGCGTAAGAGTCGGGACGTTCTCCCAGCCGGGAAATTCGAATCTCGGAGGAAGCTTTCTTCCAATACAACAGTACGATGGTTGTAATAATTTAAAAGCTTCCTGCCAATATGTATTTTCAGTTATTGACAATGCTGATCCAGAAGCATATATTGCTCTTGCAAGAACGTGATCAATTTTGATTTTCAAGTGTCATTTTATCTATAAACGAAAGTATTGTGTATTTTTGTGAGGCAGTGGTTTGCAACACTTATTTGAAGATGCTGCTGGTGAAGAAACGAAGAGTGTTTCTGGAATTAGAACTCTGAAAGGAAACACTATTTGCACTTTCATTCTGGTCCTCATCATTTAATGCCATAAAGTATTTTTTAATGTCTTTAGGGCATCTTTGTTATGCAAGGATGTGTTTTGTCATCCTAGTAGCATTTTGAAAAGAATATTTCTTCTCACAATATTTGCAAATTGCAGCTTTGCTCTCAGCAGAAATTGCACTGTGGAAATGTTTCCAAACTCTAGATGTTGATCTCACCATTTTACTGAGAGGAGGAAAAGAAAAACCAATTTACTGACCAGACTATAGGTAAACATTATGCTGTGATGGTGGAGAACATTAACAGGAATCATTTAAGGGTTACAAAGGAGAAACTAATTTGTCAGACTATCTATTGTATACCAACAATTACTCAACTGTAGGAGGTCCAAGGTACACAAGCAAACTAAACTGGAGCCTTTTCCCTGCAGTGCCACCTAGTGACACAAATGCATATTTCTCTTGTTTAAGAACTGCATTGAGAAGTACAGCGTTACTTGAATTGTATTTCAGGATTTGCTTGTCTTCAGCCGAGAGAACTTGCAATAATTTAAGACTTTACAAAAAGTCTCAGAAATCTTTCATTAAGGTCTTCATGTTATATAGTTTGAATACCAATTTTAATTTCAATTTTTCTGGAAAAAAACGGCTTTGGAAAAAAATGGAAAAACGCCTGGTTTTTCCCCCCCCCCCTCAATTTTCCGGGGTTTTTTCCAGGCCTTCCCATCTCTAGCAGGGACTCATGACTAATGACACATTTGACCCCTCCCTCAAACTCAGTCTGGTCATCTCCTAGAAAATGACTGTATAAGAGTGTGCTTTTGCCTACTTTGTGATATGGAATTGAAAGGAACACTGCAGGAAGCTACATGAATGTGTAGAAAGTCAACATCTACCCCCCAGAAGAATGAAATATTTTGAGGAATATTAAAAAGGCAAGATATTATATTTCCCTAAAGAAATGGAGAAACATGTTTTTGAAGCAGGAAGCAGCCCCAAAACCCCCAAAATTTTAACCTTAGACTGTCTACTGTTGACCTCACCCCATTCCTAAGATGTCTGTAAGGGGCGTGCATAAGCGCACCAGCGTGCCTACCGTCCCTGTCCTAATGTACCCTTTTATTTTTTTTCGTATTCATTTCATGTATTCAAATCATGTTTATACTCATATGTACTATCTAATATGTGTTTGACAAAATAAATAAAATAAAATAAAATAAAATAGCCCCCAAGCAGAAACTGAGGAGGCAGCTTTTAGAAATGCAGATCTGGTAATCCATTTAAGACAGGAAATTTTGAAACTCCCTGCAGCAAAGGCAGAATGATAGGATTAGAAGCAGCCCCTCACCCAAGATTCAAGGACGAAAGCCTTTAGGCACAATAGAAATTGTCCAACACCCTTTCAGAACACAAGCCCCTTCATTGCACCACCCCCAGAGCAGTCCAAACTTCACCTGGGAGCTCAGATTAAGAATAAGCCAAGAGGTTGACCAGATTCCTCTTTTGCCTATAGAGCCAGCTATGACCCCTACATAACCCCTACATGACGCCATAGGAATCTGACAATGGCCAGTAGAATATTAAAGGACATGTTCTTGCACAGGAACAGGAAGCTCAAATACAAAGCCCAAAGAAGGTATAAAAACCCACCCACTCCATTTGTCAGCTGCCCAGAATCACATGTGGTTCTGCTTCATCAATAAACCATCTTTCCAATCAGCCTCCATGTTTCCAGTGTCTTTCTCCCAGTTTGGAACTGAACCAGATGGTTATTTCTTCCAACAATTGGAAAAGGGGTGGCTAAATCATTCGTGTGGTTAAACCAAGAAGGGATATAGTGGGGAGAGTGTGTGGGGCATAATGAATACAAAATACAAAAAGTCTAGTACAGTAAATTTATGGCAAACACATTGCTAAGCAAATACATGAAGAAAAAGCGAATTGTTAATAATGAGGAAGGCAAAGAGTTGGAGTTATGGCTGGATCAGATGAGACTCTGGAAAGAAAGAGATGAGACATCAGAATATGGAGGTAGTAAAAAGAACGTTGGCTTGCAGGAATAGAAAGATACAGAGAGTGAGGGGAGGTGGTGCAAAGTCATTCTAGCTCTTTCCTTTTTACCACTTTCCTCATTCCTTCTATTTAATTCGGGTACAATTCCTTACTCATTTGCTACACTCTATATAGCACTGTTTATGGATGATTGGTGGAACTGAACTCAGGGTCCCTAGGCATGACCTTCTTGTTCCAACTACATGAATGCCCAGATCTACTTCCCTATTGTGTGAGGGAAGACCCCCTCTCCTAGAAGAATAAAATATTTTGAGAAATATTAAAAAGGCAGAATATATTTCCCTAAAGGAGAAACATGTTTTAAAGACAGAAAGCAACTCCCTGCCCCCAGCAGATATTTGGTGCCCATTAAGAAAGACTGGGCCAGCCTATCTACAAGACAAAAAACCTCCAACTCCAGGGTGATGGGATTAAGACATGACCCTCCAGGACATAATAGGATTAACCCATCTAGCAGCAGAGCTCACCACATGGCATAATCACCTGGGGACATTGCATCACCCAGCAAACTTCAACCAAACCTGGGACTCAACCTACAAAGTTAGCTATTGGCCTACAACAGCCAATAGAATACACGTTCTTGCACAGGAACAGGAAGCTCAAGTTCAAAGCCCAAGAGAAGGTATAAATACCCCCACTCTCAACTCCAGGTGGTCAGCTGCACCAGGACCATGTGCTTGATGGTTCTGCTTCATCATTAAACCATCTTTCCAATCAGCCTCCATGTTTCCAGTATCTTTCTCCCGGCTTGGAACTGAACCAGATGGATATTTCTTCCAACATGCACAATCTATAAAAAGGCTCAACTCAAAATCGGATTCTTGCTTTGACCACAATGAAGAATTCGAACTGCATGTTCCTCACTTTTGGACTGCTCATTTGCTGCTTTCAGGATGTCTCTTCTGGAGATAGAAGAAATAGAATTCTATGGTATAGTGCAATATTAATGCAATACCGGGTTTTCAATTTCAATTATATAGAATGTGAAGGATGTGTGTTTGTGTTTTTATTTTTATAGTTATAATGTACACTGAAGACGGCATTTAATTTCATTGTACGATGTGCAATGACAATAAAGTAAACTAAACTAAATAGGTAGATAAGACCTTTCTTTTCCCTCCACACCTACGTGCAATCTGCTTGCAAATGCACTCTTCCCCTTCCAAGATATGATCACATTAACAACAGACTTGATGTTGGAGGGGCCACCAGAATATGTCATTCACTATAGGGAAGTCATTTTCTGGAATGAATCATCCAAAGCACACAGAATAAAACTTCCTTTTCTGCAGTATTCCCAATTAGTCCTTAGTTCTAAGGGAACAATTTTGGGATGGGAGCATTATTCAAATATTGGGGGAACAGGAGATTCTGACACAGTATAAAACTAGATCCGAGTAGAAGCTTTCATGCAGTTTCATGTATAAGCTTTCCTATGAATAATATATTCTTCCTAAACCCCACAGCTACTGTTTTTTGTACCTCAGCAAAGAGCAACAGATGCAGAACAATGTACAGGTAGCCCTCAACTTACAACAGGTCACTTAGTGACCATTCAAAGTTACAAGGGCACTGAAAAGTGATTTAGGACCATTTTTCAGACTTATGACCAACACAGCATCCTCATGGTCATTGTGATTTACATTTGGATGCTTGACCATTGACTCACATTTATGACCGTTGTAGTGTCCTCGGGTTCATGTGATCACCTTGCAAGCGAAGTCAACGGGGAAGCCAGACTCGCTTAATAACCGTGTTATTAATTTAACAAACGCCACGATTCACTTAACAAACGCGGCCAAGAAAAGTCGTAAAATGGGGCAAACTCACTTAACAAAATTCTCACTTAGCAACATAAATTTTGGGCTCAATTGTAGTGGTAAGTCGAGGACTACCTGTACACGGGAACTGGGATAGATTAAAAATAAAAATAAAAAATACACGAAACTCCCTCACGCGCGTCTGAGGTGGAAAGGAGAATACGTGTCGGGTCGCGCGGCCGCCTCGCGGCTTCTGAACTGCGCATGTCTTTCCTGGCGAGAGGGCGCATGCGCATCGGCGGGATCGAAGCCCGGGATGCTCCCTGGCGCGGCCGCTACCTCCTGGCGAGGCTTGAGGAGGAAGGCGGGGGGAGAATGGTGTGAGGTGAGCCGCGCCTGCGCAGTGGCGTCCCGCCCGGTGCTACCCGAGGAGTGAAAGGCTGACGGCCGCGGCGGCCTGTCCGTCGCGGACCCCGGGAGGCCTGGACTGGCAAGTATCGACGGCCGTCTGGGCTGGCTGGCTGGCTAGAGGAGGGAGGCGGCCTCCCGCTTTTCTCTTCTGGGATCCGTCTCAGGCTTCCCCGGATTGCGGATTTCCCCGCTTCGCTTTCCCCCCCTTTTTTTTTTGGCCACTTCGCGTCGTCCCCGGCGGCCCTGACTACAAAGCCCATCGCCCACTGCTTGCCCACCTTTCCTGTCGTTCCCCGCGGCTGGGCAGGAGGGATGCCTTGGTCCCTCCGGCCGAGTGTATATTCCTTTTCTGCCATTGCCGGGTCTGAGGCGGGTTCTTGCCCGGGGAAACCGGGCCGCATCTTTCTCGATCCCTGGCCAGCAAGGTGTAGTGCATGGGGATGATGGGAATTGTAGTCCTTTCGAGACACCTGGACGGGGACCCCCCACCCCACCCCGCCCTAAACAATTTTTCATCGATGCTTACGTGCAAGACTGTGTTTTGAGGGAATAATAATAACAATATCTCATTTTTATTTTGTACAATTCAAGGCAGTGTTATTTAATGCTCCTGCTTCCTGTTTTCCCCACAACAACAACAACCCTGTGAGGTAGGTTGGGCTAAAAGAAAGCAGCTGGCCTCACAGGCTTTCATGTCTGATTAATAATAATAATAACATCACCCACAATCTTTCTATTTCCTTGGTGCTCTTTCAAGCTCTCAGCTTGGTTGTTTACTTGCAGACATTTCATTACTCAACTAGGTAACATCATTGTCTGAGACTCTCTGCTACAGGTAGTCCTTGACTTACAACAGTTTGTTTAGTGATGGTTCGAAGTTACAACGGCCCTGAAAAAACGAGTTATGACCATTTTTCTCATAACCATTGTAGATCCTCATGGCCACGTGATCAAAATTCAGACGCATGGCAACTGATTCATATTTATGACGGTTGCGGTGTCATGGGGTCCTGTGGTCTCCCTTTGCGACTTTCTAACAAGCAAAGTCAATGGGGAAGCCAGATTCACTTAACAACGGTGTCCCTAACTTAACAACTGCAGTGATTCACTTAAGAACTGTGGCAAGAAAGGTTGTAGAATGGGGCAAAACTCACTTAACAAATGTCTCACTTAGCAACAGGAATGTTGGGCTCAATTGTGGTCGTAAGTCAAGGACTATCTGTATTGGAGTCTCCATTTCTTCTCCCCATGTCATTTTCCTTCCTTCTTCATATTACACCCAAATCCTTAAATTTGGAACCTGCTTTGCAATCCAGCACTGCTGCACCCCAATACTTTTTGGAGTTGAAGCTTTTCCCTTCTCTTTTTTCTGTTTTGTCCATTACTTTGAAGCTTTCCCCACCCTGTGGGGAAATGTTTGTTTATAACATTTTAAGAAACTCCATTTGAAGAAGTTTCCTTCTCATTCAGCAAGCAAATAGACCAGAGGTCTTCAAACTTGGCAACTTTAAGACTTGTGGACTTCAACTCCCAGAATTCTTAAATCTAAAGTCTTAAAGTTGCCAAGTTTGTGGACCCCTGAAATAGACAGTTAGCAAGTAGTTCAGATGTCAGAGAGATGGTCTGTTGCAGCACATCAAAGAACAATCTTCTGAGTTAATCTCCTTATCAAAAGGAGTCTAGTGCAGTGATTAGAAGCCTACTAGAAACTATCAGTCATGAAGTTATTTTTTCAGGCTTTGCTGCACCTACAAAGTTGTCCAGTAAATTTAGTTAATATATGATTTTTCTCAGAACCAGATATTTCTATTCTGGGAATTGGGGCAATAACACAGACATTTATGACAGGGCTTCAATAAAGTTAAAATAAACATGTTCTAGAAAGTGGCATAGTACCTCTAAACTGAAGCATGATTTCAGTTGCATTTCAAAAATTTTAAACACAGTACTCGGGAGCAATTCTGTCTTGGCAAGAGGATGAATGAGTACTGTACAGCATGCAGTAGTAGTTCTGTTCCAAAATGACATGCTTTAGTGAGAGGTTCCTACATATTGTAATTCTTAAGGTTGTATATCAAAGTACTAGAGTTGAACAGTTCTTTGAGACTGAAAGTTTTCCTTATAAATAATCTCAGACCTTTGAAAGTTTGTACTTCATCCTTTTCATCTAAGTCTTATTACTGCAACTGCAGATAAAATAGTTCTGGTTTGAAATATGAACCATTTGAGAGTTAATTTGGAAGAGGTTTAGATTCAAATTCAGTACATGTATTGATTTATATTTTCTGTAATGTATATATGATTCTTGTGGAGATCTGAATTGATTTATGACAAAATAAGTTTCTTCATATTGTTAAATGTTATGCCAGGTGGCCTTGGTATTTATAGGAGAGGTCACAGCCTGATGTTCCAGAGCCCTATATTACTTTCCCTTGGCATCCATATCCTCTGTTACGGAGAGAATATTATGAGTAATCATACTACCTTTAATTGAATTTAGTAATTAAATCAAATTAATTTTTGTCCTGGCATCAACCTCTTCACTAAACCTTCCATCTTGCTTCAGGTTATGATTATTATAGTCTCTAGAAGCAGTTTTGTTACCACCTCTTCAGATTGTTCCCTGATGCTATTCTAGAAATTAACCCCGGAATCATGATCATTATGTTTAATCCAGCCAAAACTAAATCTTGATGTTAAGCTTGTTTTGAGCTCTCAAATATGTGAACAATTGATTAGAGCAACCTGTTGGTTTTCCCTTTTCTTCTGTAAATCAGTAGTTTCTCCTCAGGTTAAACATCTTAAGCATCATTTTTTCATTAAGCTGAATGATTTGAACAAACCATCATTTGAAAACACACCTCAAATCATGATTTATGACTGTTTTTAGCCAGTCATAAATTATAATTTAATAGTTCAGTAACTAGAATGAGACTAAACATTAATGATGGTTTGATGTAATATCTCATGGAAACTGGTTTTGCAATTCTTCTATATACTATTCTGTAATGTTAATTCTCTGTAAAGTCCTTCTACATACTAGCTAACTCATATTAGTCTGTAAAGTGATTAGTACATTGATAGTCCTATATTTAAAAAATCAGCATATGCCACATAAAGATCTTAAATTGTATTTTAACTTCACAGACAAAAATGAGAAATTATCCAGTTAATTGTTTGTTAATAAAAGATCCCTATTCTTATTTTGTTGGCATCCAGCCTGATTTCTTTGGAGAATTAATTTAGTATATCACCATTTGCTTTGCCATCACTTGCACTCTAAATTAATTTTTTCTTTGGTTTACTTTGGTCAGTAGTATTTTGGTGACTCTGAAGCATTGTTCTAGTTGTAAGAACTCTGAAAAATATAAGAAAAGACAGATGTTTGAAAGATAAAATTCTAGTGGTGGATACTTTGTATTTTGTGATTTTTTTAATTAAAAATGTTTGAATGCTAAATAAAATATACGTGCATATTTATTAATTTATACCGGTAGAAACAGAAATGAATAATATAAAATCTGTCAGAACATGATAAAAAGTAAAGTAGAGAAACAGAATAGTTTGGGCTGGCATCTCATTGGGGCTGAGAATGGGCTTGGCATGTTTGTGGGTGGGTGTTGGTCTCACTTGTGTTTAATGGAAACCATCCCTGCTGAGCTGTTGTGACATCTTAAAAAATTTTTGCCATGATTTTATATATCATCCACACCCCAAACATGAGACTTGAATATTTGGAGCATTGTATTATTTGTTGTTGCTTCTTCTTGGAATATCTTAAGCACTGATGTTTATTGCGGTCTGGAAGAAGCATTTTTTAAAATGATTTAATATGGTCTTGGAAAGTAAACATTTTCATGATCCATATGAATTTAAGAATGATTAAGGACAAATATACTCCATTTATAATCATAACATCAATTTCATTGCTTCACTTATAGCTATCTTTTTTGTTCTTTTGTCAGATTACCAATTTCTCATGTTTTCACAATGAGACAGGCCTGGGGTCATTTCTTCCCTACACCTTGTAGTTGATAGTTTTAGATGTCGAGACAATGCTGGTGTAGATATGGCAGATAGCGTCAAGATCTTCCTTAATGATCTTATCAGGGTAAGTACTTCCTTTTATTCTTGTTGTTATACAGGACAGTGCATTTAAGATAAGATTGGATTTTAGAGTGTTTCAGCCACTAACATTTATGTTAGCTCCCATAAATCTGTCTTTGGCGGTATGAAGAAGGGAAGTTTTAGGAACCTGTAGGACTTCATTCACAAACTATGTGTAATTATCAAGTAAAATCCACCTCAGCACCAATACTCAGTCTGGTAGTTTCTCAGCATTTGGATTAAGCTCAAGTGTAATATCCTTGTGTCTAACTCTGTGATTCTTAGTAAATGAAGAGTTTCTGAACTGTGATGCCATTATATTAGTGATCAGATAATGAATATCAAAATAACAGAACTGAATAACAGAATTGGAAGGGACCTCGTAGGTCTTCTAGTCCAACCCCTTGCTCAAGCAGGACACCCTATACCCGTGATGGCGAACCTATGGCACGCATGCCACAGGTGGCACACGGAGCCATATCTGAGGGCATGTGAGGCTTTGCCGCCAGCTGATTTTCGGCCTTCCGGAGGGCGGGGGGAGGCCGTTTTCACCCTCCCCAGGCTTCAGGAAAGCCTCCGGAGCCTGTGGATGGCGAAAAATGGACCCAAAGGGCCTACGGGAAGTTCGTTTCCGAACTTACGGTAGGCCCATTGGGCTGTTTTTCGCCCTCCCCAGGCTTCAGGAGGC
The DNA here is from genome assembly GCA_003457575.1 of Thermophis baileyi. Taxonomy (NCBI): domain Eukaryota; kingdom Metazoa; phylum Chordata; class Lepidosauria; order Squamata; family Dipsadidae; genus Thermophis; species Thermophis baileyi. Next base: position 30,941 of record QLTV01000450.1, read on the forward strand.
TTTCCTTAAGCCTGGGGAAGGTGAAAAACGGCCCAACGGGCCAACCGGAAGTCTGGATGCTTCAAGTGAGGCCTGCGCGCATGCGCGGGGGGGCAGCGCAGGGGGTGTTGTGCGCGCATGCGCAGGGGGGAGGGCATTGCATTATGGGTGTGGGCACGTGCACGCTATCGCGCGCGCGCGCACGCCCTTTTGGTACCCGAGCAAAAAAAGGTTCGCCCTCACTGCCCTATACCATTTCTGACAAGTGGTTGTCCAGTCTTGCTTTAAAGGATTAGATTTAGCTAGAAAATCACTGGGTAGTTGCTTAGATATCTCATTTAGAAAAAAATCAGGAGCAACAAGATGATGAAGATTCTCAGTCACCCAGGTAGAATTGTTTGAAAGTTGAGTCATGACAACTGGTCAGCAGAAAGAAGAAAATCTAGAGCAAGTATCCAACTTATCTCAGACATTTGAAGTATCTAACTGGATTGCATTTTGACAGTCAGTAGAATATCTTTAGAAGAAAATATGCAGGCAACAGATGTTTAAATTTGAATTTGCAGCAGGGATGCACAATCTGTTTTGAGTCAGGGACCACATTTTGTTTTTGAATCAAATGCCAGGGTAAACACATACTTCATTTAGTTTCTGGTTTTCACTTAATAATTAAATTAATGAAATACAATTACCGGTACTATTACAAGCTTTTATTAGTGTACTAGTTACGAACAGGCTTTCTGAAGCTTCAGATTTTGCTGCTCTGACATACAGATAGTCCTCACTTACCAACCACAATTGGGACCGGTGGCTCTGTCATTAAGTAGCGCGGTCAATAAGTGAAACATTGCATGGCTGTGCCAACTTACAACATCAGTTCTGACTGCTGCCAATAAGTATATCACTGTAGGTTGTTAATTTTAATGTAACGACTGGTAACTTCTTGATGGCTTCCCCATTTGACTGTTGGAGCCAGCTGAAAAAGTCACAAATGGTGATCATGTGCCTGCAGGGGATTGTGACAACCGCAACTTCAAGGAACAGCTATAAATCTTTTTCATTGCAGTCACAACATCAGTCACTGAATGAGTGGTTGGTAAGCATGCACTATCTGTAGTCCCAATACTGAAGCATCTAACTATTTATCATTTGCATTTAATACTTTTGAAATAAATTTTCAAAATCTGGATTTTTCATACATGTGGGGTATTTGGAACTATTTGCGGAATTTGAGTTTTGCTTGTCAGAAGCCAGCTGGCAAGGTTGCAAATGGTAAATCCATGATTCTGGGACTCTGCAGCTATTGTAAATAGCTGCTGGTTACCAAATTTTGATCATATGACTGTGGAGTTGCTACAACAATCATAAGTGGAAGGACTGGTCATAAGTCACTTTTTTAGTGCTCTTGGAATTTCAAATGGTCACTAAACAAACTGCTGTTGGTTGAGAAGTACCTGCATACAGACTGTTGAATTGTATACTGTATGTTGAATTTAGATGTTTATGTCTCTAGGGAATTAAAGATTCCATATGGGGGATCTGCACAATCTCCAAGCTGGATGCTCGGATCCAACAGAAAAGGGAAGAGCAGCGGAAAAGAAGAGCAACTAGTGTGCTTGCCCAGCGAAGAGCACAAAGCGAAGAGAGGAAGCAAGAGAAGTAAGTTCCAAGCTTGGGAATTGTGTCGTGCCATCAGTAATCATCTATCAGTGTTTTATCAGCAATAGCACATAGACTTATATGCTGCCCCATAGTGCTTTACAGCCCTCTCTCAGCAGTTTACAGAGTCAGCATATTGCCCCCAACAATCTGGGTCCTCATTTTACCGACCTCGGAAGGATGGAAGGCTGAGTCAAGCTTGAGGCTGGTAAGAATCGAACTGCTGGCAGTTGGCAGTCAGCAGAATTAGCCTGCAATACTGCATTCTAACCACTGCATCACCACCAAGATGGCACTGAATCCCTAGAAATCACTTCTGCTAGCATAGTCTGTGTACAAACTGGATCCTGCAAATTTTGGTAGGGATTTTTATTTTATATTGGCCAAATTAAATGAGGATTTTGAAATATTCAATTATGTGGATCTCTCAACCAGTGTCATTTGAGGGACTGACTATGTTCTATATAGCTGTTTAATTTCATCACGGAAGCCACTGGATTCTTTGTAGGAAGAGACTTGGAATGAAGATTTTAAGATACTAATTTTAGTCTCCAGCCCAGTAGCTTCTGTAGTTGTAATTCATGTTTTTAAAAAAGTTGACTTTATGAAAAAGAAATAAAAAAGGCTGCGAAGGCTGCCGGGAAGAAGGGAAGCCAAGGAGGCTGAGAATCCTCCTTTCCAAGGCTGACTCCTCGTAACTGGGAAGGGGAAAAGGAGAATTGAGGAGAATGAAGAGGACCGCCAAACGCTCGTCGACTACGTCTACTACGCTATCTTCTAAAAAGGCGGCAGCTCCCGATGAGTCATATGATACCTGTAAGTGTTTCGTCTGTGTCGAAGAATTTGAGGAGGACAAGAGTACTTTGAAGTGCTCCCTGTGCGACTTGCATGCTCATCACAAGTATCTGGGGTTAACCAAAGGTGTTGCCCAGTTTTTACACTCGACATCCCTAAAAAACTCCCAGTTTGCGTTTCCGTTGTTTTGCCCCTCTTGTAAGCCTAAACTCGACAAATTCATTGTTTTGTTCAAACGGGTTCACAGTATGGAAGCGTGTTTGGCGGCCTTAGAAGAAAAGGAAAGGACGCGGAGTAGTGAACCATCGATTTTCTGCAATTCCGATCTGAATCGCCGGCCTAAGTTGCAGGACATTGTTAAGCCCGTGCATGACATTTCGCTCCTCGTGAAAGACGTGATTGAAAGAGAAAAGAAACGACCCAACGTGATCTTATTTGGATTGGACGACTCTGATGAATTTGATGACATCACCAGAGTGTGCGGCATTATCAGCAGTTTCCAGGCGTCGACCATTACACCCGACGAAATCGTACATGTTTCCTGTGAAGGCCCGGATTATAAGAATAACGATGGCTTGGTGGCGTCAAGTTTTTGCAAAGTAGTTTGCAAGAGTGAAGCCTGTAAACGGGAGTTCATATCCACGATAAATTCGTTTGCCAAAAGCAGCGTAAACCACAAGAAATTACGTTCGCGGCCTGATTTGTCCGTCCTACAACGTATCCGTGCCTAAGAGCTCCGTGCAGAGCTTGAACGTTTGGACAAAGGTGATCTATACGTCGACTACCGTGCTGACTGTATTAAACGTAAGAACATTGGCCCACACCCTAACATTTGTGCTTCTGTTCACCAATGTTAGGTTTGCACACCCTCCATCTCCTTAAAGTCCACTCCTACTGGTTTAATGTGTAAACTATTTAATGCAAGAAGCCTCGCAAACAAAATGTCTGAATTCCTTTTGCTCTTGAACACGTCTCTTTTTGACCTCATTTTTGTTTGCGAGACTTGGTTGAACATGTCTTTTCTAGACAATTATTTTACCGCAAGTGATTATCACATTTTTCGGTCTGACCGTGAAAATCGCAGAGGAGGTGTAATTTTTTGCAAAAAGTCTCTAGGATTGAAAAATATTGATGTTACTCCTGAGCTTGCTTTCCCAGAGTCCATTGTTTGCAACCTGACTCCAAATACTACAGTTCGCTTTTTGTTATGTTACAGAGCCGCTGATTGCAATCTTGGCCATATGAATAAGTTAATTAAATTATTAACCTGGGTGGCTCCTTGCCCACATCCTTTTGTTCTTCTTGGTGATTTTAATTTACCATTAATTGGGCCTTAAATGAATCAACTAATGAACCGATACACATAACTTTTTACAATGCTGTTACAACCTTGGGGCTGGAGCAGTTAGTTGTTGACAACACTAGGCTCAACAATTGACTAGATATAATTCTTTGTAATAGCATAAATTTAATTTATGGCTTACATGTTAAATAACCCTTTTCTAACTGATCATAATATGATTAATTTGTACCGTGTTTCCCCGAAAATAAGACGGGCTTATATTTTTTTGACCCCCCAAATATGGCCTCGGCCTTATTATCGGGGGGGGGCTTATTATTTTGGGGGTGCAGTAGGCGGCGAGCGTGGGTCTGCATGTCCCATCGCCGCTGCCTCGCCTCCCCTCCCTGCCGCCACCGCCTCGTGGAGCAGGACTCAGTAAGGCTTGTTGTGCCGTTGCATGCACGAACTGCAGGACTGCCGCAAACTTCATCATACCAGCACAATTGGTGTCCTGCCGCTCGTGGCTGTGCCAGTATGTCGAACCTCGCGGTAGTGCTGCCGTTCGTGCATGCAATGGCACAACAAGCCTTGCAGAGTCCTGCTCCACAAGGCAGCGGCAGTGGCGTGACGAGTCTCACAGAGACTCATTTCTGGTAGGTGGGACATGTTGGGCCGTGAGATGCGCGTTCTACCTGGGACTTGTAGCTCCGTCACGTTCCTCAGCGTTGTGTCCAGGAAAAAACTTTGTAATAAAAAAGTTTGATTGAACTCGTGAGTTTTTTTTATTACAACGTTTTTCCCTGGACACACCAAGGAACGCTGGAAAGGTAAGACGTGCGTCTCGCGGCCCAACACGTCCCACCCCGACCAATGGCAACAGCAGCCTGGCTGCTTCCCTTCCCTTCCCTTCCCTTCGTCAGCCTCCCTTGTGCGAAGTTTGCCAGCCAAATACCGGGGAGGGGCTGGAG
>QLTV01000450.1:37818-62734 GCA_003457575.1 Thermophis baileyi
TGCCTCGGCTCCTCTGGGCTCTGCCTCTGCCAGCGTTTTGAAGCGCTCCTGCCTGCGATGGGGCGGCGAGGCAGGCATCAAGGCTCCCCTTCTCTTCCTCGGAGGCAGGAGCGCATTTGAAAACGCTGGCAGAGGCAGAGCCCAGAGGAGCCGAGCAGTCTCGTGGGGTGTGCGTGCCCTCGACTCTCACTTGCTCTCGCTCTCCCGGCCAAAAAAGTGCCCGCAGCAAAAAGAGCGCCTCCCGGCATGCCCCCCCTTTCCCCCCGGAAAGTAATGGGGGGGCTTATTTTCGGGGGGTGGCTTATTTCAACGCATGTCCCGAAAAGCCCTGTTGGGCTTATTATCGGGACATGTCTTATTTTCGGGGAAACACGGTATTAATCTGCGTCCTGCTGAACTGGGTCTTAATGACTATTCTTCAAATTATAATTTTAAAACAGCAAACTATGATTTAATAGCTGCTGATTTAGCATCTTTAAATTGGCACCGTCTGTTCTCAGATTGTAAAAATGTAGAAGATTTTTATAACATTTTTTTGCTTGAAATTAATCGAGCTATACATTTATACATACCAAGAAAAACCAAAAAAGTTATAAAGAATAAATTACCCAAGGCAATAAGAAAATTACAATCTAAGAAAAAAATCTCTTTGGCGGAACAAGACAGGTTATGTTGCCAACTTCAAAAGCCGCTACAAAGCCTTATGTCGTGAAATTAAAGATGAATGCACCAATTATTTCTTTAAACAGGAGGAAAAGCTGTTAAATTCAATCTACGCGAGCCTTTTACAACTTTGTTAACTCGAAACTTAAAGACTCGCAAGTGATTCCACCCTTAAAAGGGCAAAACGGGATTGATTGTAATGACAATGTTGGTCAGGCCAATCTTTTCAATACAGTTTTTAGTTCAGTTTTTGTGGATAGCAATGGTTGCAGTCCTTCATTCGCAAGTCGAACCACAAATAGTTGTAGCAAATTGCTGAATATTAAATTTACAGTAGATAATGTTGAATTAGCATTATGTAATCTAAAGCCATCACTATCCACGGGACCAGATGGATTATGTGCTTTTTTTCCTGAAAAAGCTTGCTACCATCCTAGCTGAACCTTTGTGTACAATTTTTTAAGTATCGTTTCAAACTAGTTCCCTGCCTGATATATGGTCATCAGCTATAGTTATACCAATTTTTAAAAAGGGTGACCCTAGTTCAGTCGAAAATTATAGACCAATTTCTTTGTGTTGTGTTACATGCAAAGTTATGGAATCAATTATAAACCAATCCATCGTTCACCACTTAGAGACAAATAATTTGCTATCCAACAAACAGTTTGGCTTTAGGAAAAACTTGTCCTGTAATTTACAACTTTTGCACTGTAAAAACATCTGGACTACATGTCTTGATCAAGGTAAAGCTGTTGATGCAATTTACATAGATTTTTGTAAGGCTTTTGATACAGTAGTACATGATAAATTGCTGTTGAAATTAAACTCTTACGGCATTTCTGGACCTTTGCACAAGTGGATTGCTGCTTTCCTGTCTAATAGACTGCAGAAAGTCAAAATAGGGAACTCGCTGTCTAATCCTGCATCAGTTAACAGTGGTGTTCTGCAAGGCCGCGTTTTAGGTCCCACACTTTTCTTGCTCTATATCAATGATTTATGTGATCAGCTTAAAAGCAATTGCGTCCTTTTTGCTGATGACGTAAAATTATTCAATTCTACAGATAATTCTGTTGATTTGCAAAGTGATCTCAACTATGTGTCTGAATGGTCATCTATTTGGCAACTTCAAATTTCGATTAATAAATGCTTACATATGGGTAAACGTAATCAGAATGTCAAGTATAAGATAGGTGGCATTGATCTAGCAGATGACCCTCACTTTGTTAAGGACCTAGGCCTAAGTGTACTTATATCTGACGATTTATGCTCCTAAGCTCACTGTAACAGCGTTGCTAAAAAAGCATTAAGAGTTGTAAACTTAATTTTGCGGAAAAAAAATTCTGGAAATATTGTATTGCTAATTAGAGCTTATAAAACTTATGCTAGACCAATTTTAGAGTATTGTTCAACTGTTTGGAATCCCCACCATATATCTGACATCAGTACAATCGAGCGGGTTCAGAAGTACTTCACGAGAAAAATCTTGCACTCTTCTGTACACAATAGAATTCCTTATGCTACTAGGCTCGAAATTCTCGGTTTGGATAACTTTAGAACTGCGTTGCTTGCTGTCAGACCGAGGTATTGCATACAAAATTATACGTAGTAATGTTTTACCTGTAAATGACTTTTTCTGTTTTAATCCCAATAATACGTGCGTGAACAACCACTTTAAACTCAATGTAAATCGTTCTAGACTTGACTGTAAAAAATATGATTTCTGTAATAGAGTTGTCAAAGTCTGGAATGCCCTACCTGATTCAATTATCTCAGCTACAAATTTTCACAGTTTCAGTCACAAATTGACTTCTGTGGACCTTACTTCATACTTAAGTGGTCAGTAGAGGGGGCGTGCATAAGTGCACTAACGTGCCTATCGTCCCTGTCATTGTATTTTTATTCTCTTATTCTTGTTCTCATTTTTGTTTGACAAATTCCAATAAATAAAATAAATAAATAAATTACTCTTAGGTGCTAAACAACATACAGTTCTACATATATATATATATATATATGATGTTGAATAGTTGAAATGATAAATGTTTAGGTAGGGTTACCTAACAACAGAGAAAAACAAGGAAAACTGGAAACTTTTAAAATAGGGTTGTTGTTGTTTTTACCAAATGAGGCTCCCAACAATTTGAAATTTAATGAGAATAATGGAAATGTATACTTTTGCATTTTTATGGTTGCAAATAGATTGAAACTACCAAGATGAAAGAATCTGCTTCCATATCAAGCGTTCCCATCTGTTTCTGTGTTTAAACAGACGTGCTTTTTGAAAATACATGTAGTTTTGATTTTTGCACTTTCTTTTATTTTTCTTTAGTGAACCCAGGATAGTAAGCCGAATACTTCAGTGTTGTGCATGGAATGGAGGTGTATTTTGGGTAAGAATATTTGTGCTTCTGTTTTAACAACAGCAACATAATTGAATCAATTGCTTTGTTCTTTTTGCAAATATGCTTACTTGCTTGAACTTTATAATTGGATAATGCTGCAACCTGAAAAGCAAACTGAATAGTGATTGAAATCATTACTATTTCCCAGATAAGGGATAGTTAACATTTCGTTAGCCTTGGTAGATGCAGTGTTATCCCAATCAGATTTTAATATAATTATAAATAAAAATAGCCACGCAATCCCAGGAAATACATGTTTGAGTTAAGAAATGTTGGCAGCCCCTCATCAATTTTTGTCATCTCAATAGCAATAGCACTTAGACTTATATACCGCTTTTCAGTGCTTTACAGCCCTCTCTAAGCGGTTTACAGAGTCAGCATATTGCCTCCAACAATTTGGGTCCTCATTTTACCGACCTCAGAAGGATGGAAGGCTGAGTCAACCCTGAGCCTGGTGAGATTCGATCTGCCAAATTGCAGGCAGCTGGCAGTCAGCAGAAGTATTCTGCAGTACTGCATTTAAACCACTGGGCCACCGCAGCTCTCAAATATATCTTTTACTGGGATTGTGGAGCTGTAGCACTGTGCAAGTCCTAGAAAAGGTGCAATTTGTTTAAGGGGGTGCTTACGGATATGGGATGTAGTCTTGTACCTTTTCTAAAGCACCTTTTTGGTTTTGTATGCAAAGAACTTTATATCCTTAATTTCAGTTTAGGGAAAGTTTGTAGCTTTGTGTTTATAGCATTTTAATGTTTCTTTTTGCTGTATTTTTCCCTGTTACAATTTCCTCATAGAACTACGGATGAGTGTGCTGGAGTTGTCATATTTGTAAAGATAAATTATTCATATATTTACTTGTGTATGTACTTGGGGAAAACCATGAAATATGTGCTAAGGTATCAGGATTGAAGCTCAGTTGTAGAAAACAGAACTGTATCTTCTGGATCTTGGAAAACATTATTTCCCCATTGTAAGCATGCACAATTAAAAATAGTGGTTAAAACTGAATTACTGTGGGTTTTTTTTTAGCTTAGCCTCCTCCTGTTCTACCGGGTGTTCATCCCTCTGCTTCAGTCAGCAACAGCACATGTAATTGGTAAGTATATTACTGTTTTAAGACATTTGCCAAGTAAATACTTCTTTGTGCCTAATCTAGGCAATTATGTTATGATGGACAAGCATACAATTGGTTGCATTGAATCTATCCTACTCTCCTCTTCCCTTGCCCTCAAATTTTCAAACTTGGAACATAATACTATATTTGTAAACATGAAATAACGCTCTTGAATGAAAGGAAGCTATAATTATGATCCTCCTCTACATTTACCGATCTGTTGTCTACTTGTGATCAGTAGATGAGATTTATAGAGGGAAGATATCTTTTCTTTTTCTGGTATGGCAGTTCATGTCAAGTCCCTAAATTGTAATGAGTCGTTTTTCTTACCACCGTTGAAAACGTTCTCTCTGTTTTGGAAGGTGACCCGTCATTACATGGCGATGTCTGGTCTTGGCTGGAATTTATTCTCACCTCCATCTTCAGTGCCCTTTGGGTCCTCCCCCTCTTTGTGCTCAGTAAAGTGGTCAATGCCATTTGGTTTCAGGTAAGTAGTTTTTTTAAGGAAATTGATAACTTGGCCTAGCTCCTCTTGGTTATCTACATAAACCATTCCTTGATATACAGATAATCCTTGTCTTACAACCATTTGTAGTGACCATTTGAAGCTACAATAGCACTGAAAAAAGTGACTTACAATCGTTCCTCTCACTTAGGACTGTCGCAGCATTCCCACAGTCAATGTGATCAAAATTTGGGTGCTTGGCAACCGGCATATATTTATGATGGTTGCCATACCCTGGAGTTAGGTGCCTGCCATTTGCAATCTTCCCAGCCGGCTTCCAACAAGTAAAGTCAAAGGGGGAAAGCCAGATTCGCTTAATGACTACATATTTCACTTAATAGTTGCAGTGATTCGCTTAACAACCATGGCCGAAAATCTCTTAAAATTGGGCGTGACTCATTTAACAACCAATGTGCTTACCAATGGAAATTCTGGTCTTAAATTGTGGTCATAAGTCAAGGACTACCTGTATTGTACTGTGTTTTTTGAGGGATATTCAAGACAACGATCTTCTTCCATTTTGTTCAGAAGTAAGTCTGATTATTCTGTTTCAGGACATTGCTGATCTGGCATTTGAGGTTTCTGGAAGGAAGCCGCAGCCTTTCCCCAGTGTCAGTAAAATCATTGCCGACATGTTGTTTAACCTCTTACTGCAAGCTCTCTTTCTCATCCAGGTAAGAATGGGCATAAAACACTCAATCCAGGTTATCCAGACTCTTAAGAGTAATAGATGTTAGTATTTGAAGGACATCCAAATGCAGAACCATACATTAGGCAGACCTTACAAGAAATAAACCACAAGGTAGAGAAAAGCAGAGAGGACTGGGAAAGAAAAAGGAATGAATTAAGCCATATTTTTATAAATAGGTTGCTAGCCAGTTTGACTTACGTGCTCGTTCTCTCCCAGTCACAACCTTTGGGATTATAGATTAACGCTACTACTTCTTCAAAGCTGTTTATAATGGAGAGTTCTTGGACTCATGTCCTCCTCCCATGCAAGAGAGAACTACAGGCCAGGTTTGTTGCTCAAATGTGCATAGCTGGACTTCTAGCCAAGAATGATGGTCATGGTGGACTGTGTTGCCCTTGGACCTGGGATCCAATGCTCTAATATTGGGAGTGGAGCAGAGGGTATCAAGGAAGAAGAGAATCGAGTATACAGTTAATCCTTGATTTATGACCATAATTGGACCGGAATTTCAGTCATAAATCGAGGCCCCATGTGACCAGACTCAATAATATGATTGTTTTTTACAGAGGTTGTGTGCGGTCATTAAGCAAACCGCATGGTTGTAGGTGCAAAGCCATTTTATCCAATGGATCGTTCTTGCTAGAAAACTGCAAAAAATATCACGAAGAGCAGTCATACAATGATGCCACTGGCCATACATGTGAACCAGTTGCCAAAGGCCAGAAATACAATCGGGAGTCATGTGGCAGTCATAACTTGGGGGGTGGGTCGTGAGTAATTTGAGTCCATTGTAACTGCAAATGGTCGTTAAGCAATCGATTGTAAGTCGAGGACTACCTGTACTGTCTCTTCATTCGTTTAGTTTCTTGGGCTTTTCATAATGACTAAAGAATTGGGCTTTTTAACGAAGTACAGAATTGAGTTTTCTATGGAAGGGAACGGTCTTTAAAATTGATTTCTTGTTTTTCCCAGGGGATGATTGTGAGCCTGTTTCCTATTGATATCATTGGGCAGTTAATTAGTCTGCTTCATATGTCTCTGCTTTACTCACTGTATTGCTTTGAATACCGTTGGTTTAATAAAGGTGAGTCTTGCTGGCTTTCCACTGTGTAACTAATTAAAAAAAAAATCCTCTGATTTTGTTCTTAAGCATTGGGGTTATTTTGTGCAAAGGTATACAAAACCCTCTTCCAGTGGCAGAAGCGGAACTGAAAAATTAAGAGTACATTTTATTCTCTGCCTGCCTGCTGGTGGTGGTGGCGGCTGGAGGTCTCCGTTATCAACAGTGATCAGTAAAATACCGATACATGGGTTGGAGGTGTATTCACATAATACTTCCTACAATGTGAAGTAGGACATATTGGGATCGTAATTCCTGAAATATGAAATCCAGTATTATATCACAGCATTAATTCTTTGAACCCTATGTTTTGGGCTTTTCTCTTACCAGGAATTGAAATGCATCAACGATTATCCAACATTGAAAGGAACTGGCCTTATTACTTTGGATTTGGGTTACCACTGGCCTTTCTCACTGCAATGCAGTCTTCTTACATTATCAGGTGACCTTCTGAGAAACTGGAGACATGCCATCCTTCTTCTTTTCTGTGAGAGGGATAGGAGGAAAAGTAGGTAGGGAGTTCTTGGTGTAAATGATAATGGGGAAGGAGAACAAGAACATCCCTCAGAGCAGTGATAGAAGCAAAGCCTTTGAAAAGCTGGTCTTGGGGTATTGTTGTGAGCCCCTGAAGATTTAATTGAGATGTATGGCTTTTTTCTTCTGGACATCCATGAAGTGTTTTTTCTATTTTATTGTTTCCTCCTTTTAAAAGTGTAAGCCACCGGAGTCATCTATAGTCGGACAACCTCTAAATCATGAGTGAACGAATGAATATTTCATGATAAAGTGCAGGATAACCAAGACACTTTCTTATAAGTACAGCACTATTTCCTGTTTCCAGTTATACCAGAATATTAATCTGGGCAGAATTTGGATGCTGGCCTTTCTGTTGCTGATTTGTTGAGCCATTCCATGTGTCAGCTACAGGGGACAAGAGGGAGCCTACCAGGGGTGAAATCCAGCAGGTTCTGACAGGTTCTGGAGAACCGGTAACAGAAGTTTTGAGTAGTTAGGAGAACCGGTAGCGGAAATGTTGAGTAGTTCGGAGAACCGGCAAATACCACCTCTGGCTGGCCCCAGAGTAGGGTGGGAATGGAGATTTTGCAATATCCTTCCCCCAGGAGTGGGGAGGGAATGGGGATTTTGCAGTATGCTTCCCCTGGAGTGGGGTAGGAATGGAGATTTTGTAGTATCCTTCCCCTGCCATGCCCACCAAGCCACACCACACCCACCAAGCCACGCCCACAGAACCGGTAGTAAAAAAAATTGGATTTCACCACTGGAGCCTACTATATAAAAGCTTAGGTGGTATATAAATTTAATAAATTATTATCATATAAGACGGGTGTCAAACTCGCGGCCCGCGGGCCGGATGCATCATGCACTGGCCATGCCCATCTCCGGTTTAGCAAAGGGGGGAAAAGTCACGATATGTCATGTGATGACGTGACGACGCGAGTTTGACACCCCTGATATAGGAGAAGCTATGTTATATTAAGTGGCAAGCTGCATGACAAAAGATGTGGATACAGCATTTGGATGCTGGATATTTGGATTGTTCTTTGTTATTTTGTATTTATTCAATTTATACGTTGCCCATTATTAAATTTATATGTCACCCATCTCATCAATAAGGCGACTTTGGGCAGCTTATAAAACAGTAAAAGATAAATATAAAAACAATTAAAATTAAGAAGAGGTACATTAAAACTAAGACCAAGGTTGCTTTCAAAACCTCATAATGTATGAGCAATTTTTTCAGTGATTGAAGGAGCATGCAAGTTAATAAATACAGTCTGAAGTCTCCTAAATTTAAGGCACAACATTTGGAAAAAACAGGTTCATTTACTATACTGTCCTCTTCATTTTCCTATACACATGTATGCCTGTGCATGTATGTGGGTGGGTGGATTCTCAGATCTTGTTAAGACATGGTTTATTCTACCTAGAGTTTATCAAAAACAATGACGCTTGTTTCAAGTATAGCCCTAAGCTGATTACCATAATTTAAAAACCATAGTGCGATTCGTTAATTTCTTGGTAGCATAAATGCTTATAATGACATGCTCCACTTGATTCAGTTTAAAGATGTTTAAAAAAAAAAAAACTTGCACCAAAATGGAAAGGTTTATGCTCAACTCTGTACTCTGCATTAAGACTTTTCATCCACATCATATTCTGTAGTTTTATCCATTCTCCCTTTTTAAAAAAGTCTGCAGAGAGTCTTGTATCACATCTTCTACTTTCTGTTTCTATTTTCTGTCCCCGCCTCCCTTCCCCACAGCGGCTGCTTGTTCTCCATTCTTTTCCCTCTATTTATTATCAGCGCCAATGAATCCAAGACGCCAGGAAGAGCATAGTAAGTATCCATTTCCTTTTTCAGCAGATGTTTTTGTGAGTAAGGAGAGAATTACGGTCTACCTAAAATTGCTGATTTCTTTTTTCTTAATGGTCTCACTAGATATTTTTTCTTGGTGTTGAAAATGAGGTCATCTAGATTAGTGGTTCTCAACCTGTGGTCTGTGGACCCCTGGGAGGGGAGGGGTTGCGATGCTATCACAAGGGGTCCATGAAGATTTGAAGAAATGTTATGATTTAAATCTTGAGTTAAGTCTTGTGGGTCCGTGGCCATAATCCATGGGTACAAAAGGTATTTAAAGATGGTAGTGGTGAAGAAAAGGTTGAGAATTATAGAAATGTTGATAGAGATTTAATATAGTAAATTCTTGATTTTAAAAACTGATGGGGGAGAACGCAAATAATTATGTATGCAGCATTTGCATGAATATGTGTTATTTGATAAATACTCGAGTATTTATGTCAGTGATCTAGATAGCTTTGGAAACAGCTGACTTTGTTATTTCAGGATGTTCAAACTTGAATGTTGTCTTCCGCATCCAAAATTTGCTGTATTAGGTCTATAAAATTAGGGTTTTTCTATTTATGATTATTTTACTTATAATTATTATTTATATATTTTATTATTTATGATTGATGGGGAGTTGGAATATGCTTGCTGTTTACAGTCTTGATTGGGAAGAATGCCAGTGCCTTTTTTTTTACATGAACAGTGCTTGGCATGCACTTATTAACTGATAATATTCAATATTCATGTCAAAAATGGCAGAATAGCCCAGCAGTTGTGAAAAAAGGAGATATTGAGGGCTGCAAAACTGCAAGATTTTACGTGAACCCCAGGTCACCCATTTCCTTGTTAGAGTAACTGAGTGCCTTTCACCTAGAGTGAGAAATAAAAGAATATTTTGCTATCAGGAAAAGATGCAGATAATCCTAAACTTATGACAGTTTGCTTAATGTTGGTTCAAATTAACGATGGACTCAGAAAAGGGCCATAAAGCAGATGTGTTGCTTAATGACTACTTCACTCAACAACTGAGATTCCATTTTGGTTGTAAGTCAAGGATTACCTGTATAGGTAAAGGCTTCTGCCCCAGTGAAGTAGGTTGTGTACCATTTTTTGCCCTGACAGCTATGGATAGTTACTGTAAGCAGAAAAGATTCTACTACTTATAAACCTGTACTGCTTACAAACTTTTACGCCTAGGTCTAAAAGTTTTATTTATTATTTATTTATTAAATTTGTCGTCCATCTTGCCACAAGTCTACATAATTGACCAAGATTTCAGCAGTAGAGAAAAATGGTAAGAACTGTTCTCTGACATCATTAATTGGTGTTAGGCAGATCTGGTATGTTGAAAGGCCCTAATGCAGAATACAGGGAGTTTTCGACTTAGGACCACAATTGAGCCCCAAATTTCCATGGCTACGTAAGACAGTTGTTGTGTAAATTTTGCCCCATTTTATGACCTTTCTTGCCACAGTTGTTAAGTGAGTCACAGCAGTTGTTAAATTAGTAACACGGTTGTAAAGCAATATAGATTTTGCTTGTCAGAAGGTCACAAAAGGTGATCACATGACCCCGGGACACTGCAACCGTCAGAAATACATGCCAGTTGCCAAGTGTCTGGATTTTGATCACACGACCCCAGTCGTGTGAATAACTGCCAAAAGTCATTTTTTTTCTGTGCCGTTACAGCTTCGAACGGTCACTAAATGACTGGTTGTAAGTAGAGGACTACCCGTATGTCCACGAATTAAAGGGATCTTAATAGAGTTTAAGAAACTAATAGAGGTTGTCTTGTATTCCAGCCACTTCCAGCTACGCCTCTTTTCCTTGGTCGTCTTCCTTAGCAACAAGCTGTTTCATAAGACGGTTTATTTTCAGTCCAGCCAGAGCAGCTCTTCGTCCGCTGATCGACTGCCCTCGCCACGCTCCTCACCTGCTCGACTGGCACACTGAACCCCAGAGCAGGGAGGGAGGACGAGAACCGCTGTTTCTGTGATTCTGAGGAGGGCAGGAAACAGTCTGCCGGGGGTGGGGGTGGGGGTGAGGGGCTTGTGCGTTTTCCCTTGTGATCTCTCTTTTAAGCCCCAGTTGGATGTTGGTTTGCATCTCACTGAGTGGTAGAATGGAATATATTGGGTGGGCGAGTGGGTGGGAGGAGCCTGGGTTTTTAACACTTTTGTGAGTTTATTTCGGAAGCCAGGTTCTCTGCTTGTTTTTATAGTGTGTAATGGGCCTGTTTCTGTGCACTTTTTTGTACATTTCCTTACCTCCCCACATTTCCCAGGATGAATGGTTTTTGTAACGCATATTGTCGTAGCTTTCTGATGCTGATGGGGTCTTTACCACAAGTGTTGGATTTTTCTCAATGATCGCAGTTCTTTATATGGTTACCTCAGGTCAGGATTTTGTACTCCCCGTTGTGTGCTGAAATGAAAAGTGGATCATGTAACACTTGGGCAAGGTTAAGATTTGTGGGGGGGGGGGGGGGCTCTGCCTCTTCCTGGCATCTGGTGGCCCCTCTTAACTTTATTTGGGTTTTTTTTTTAATTTTGAAGGGTAAATTCCTAATCTTAAAGACAGAATGTATTGTTTTGTTTTTTACTTATATCCTTGGAGCTTTTGAAAAGCACCTTCTGAACATGGAAAGGGAAATCTGAAAAGTGTACGGGTAAAGTCAGGCACTGAAGCGAAAACTTGTTAATTCTTGTGTCTGGGGTTGTAAGGTTGACAATATACTGTTAAAATCTTGCAAGAAACAATGCTTCTAAGGAACATATTTATGGATCCTGGGGATGGATTATTGGGGGGCGGGCGGGGGGGAGGAGGACTTGTACCCAAGGGAGATTCCGAAAGATATCTATGGAGAAACAGGTGAGGGTGTGTGTGATTTCAACAGGGCTTTTGCACAAGTCTACACAGGGGCCACTGGTGCTAAGCCCAATATGCAGAACCGAGAATTTGCTAATGTCCGTTCCAAAGGCCTCCAACTCAAATACTGATAGGAAGCCTGACCTGGAATTATTGTCCCAGATGAGTGAGAATGATGCACACCAAAGTGCTTGCTCCTGTGTGATTGTAGCTGCAATTGAAATTAAGGACTCCTCAGCTCAGGATATGTGAACTTCATATGTATTCATCTGTCTCTGTGTGTACATATGTAATTGTGTATGCACAAAGAAGTATAATGTGGTCCTGATCTTAGGCAGTATTCCTTATGCATGTCAGTTTGTGTATGGCTAAACATTACGAGATTTTTTTTAAAAAGAAAAAGTCCTCTGGTTTTTGTAGAACTGAAGTCAGTCTACAGATAAATGTTTTCTCTTGTATTTTCACACTGAACCATTAAAAGAAAATGGGATTTAAAAAAAAAAGAGTAATTGTGTGACGGAATCATGAAACTCATTTTGATGGGGATGGGGGAAGGGCAGAATAAAAACCTAAAACTTTCTGCAAACTGCTTCAAAGAAGTTCTGTTCCGGATTCAAACTTTTCTGCTTGGGAAATGACCCAAAATGGCATTTATGGCTAAAAGTAGCGGATAGGAGCAGGGTGGGTTAAAATTATGGTTTCCAGGGAATGAGGGAGAATTGTATAAATGCTGAAAAATAACTAGGGATGTGTATATACGTAGATTTAAAAAAAAAAGAATGGCATAGGATTATCTGCTTTGAATGTATTAATTTTTGCCTTTAACTGCAGCATTTTCAGATGCTGCCTAATAGACATCATGAGAGCAATGCAAGAAATTCATTTTCCAAAAAAAAGAGGGGGAGGCAGAAACAAGTGAGGAAGAGAATGCTGCTGTTGTTGATATAGTGCCTAAAATTATGTTGTTATTTATTACAGTTGTTTATATCTTGCTTTCAAAAAACTAACAGCTGTCATTAGGACTGAGGTAGAAGGAGCAAGAGGTCAGAATGCTCAGGGTTGATGTAGAACATTTGGAAAGTATGCATATTATACTGTAAAGAATACCTTTGAAAGAGATGTCTGAGGCTGCCCTTCAAGCCTGGTAGAACCAGGTTGAGACCTGGATGGGGGAAAGGCCAAATTTTAATTTTGATAACATTTGATAACTCTTGGGGCTGAATGGTAAACTAAACTTGGGGTAAATACAATTAACGTATTTGCACATAACATTTATTGTCCAAATAAATCACATGCATTGGGGTTCTTATAATGTACAGAACTATCAACTTTCCACAGCATATTAGCCTATCTAGTGTGTAGTGCAAACACAGCTTCCCCCTTGGGACCTTGCTTATTCCCATCTTATCTTAAATACTTTGATCTTTAAAATGCAGACTAATCACTTGTACCCAATTGCCACTCTGCCTCATTTTGAAAAGGAAATGGAAAGAAAGTCTTTGGACGGAGCTGGTCTTAGTGTTGGGTGTTGGGCAAACGATACCCCAAGCTATCAACAAGGTATGCTTATTCAGGAATATACCAATTGAAATTGGTGGCATATCGATTTCCTCTAATAATAAAATAAGCGGTGAGCGATCAGTCCCCTGCAAAACGGCCCTTTAAAAATCTTAAGCCGTTGCCAGCCTGATGCCTTCCAGAAGGGCTGGCACTGTGGATGATGACGATTCTGTGGATTAGGTTTCTCCACGTCTTCCAATCTTGCACTACTTTTTTTGAGTTCTATGCTCTGGATGGTGTCAGCTTTGACAGTGGCTGGTACTGTAGATTGGAATAACAGAATAGGAAGGGACCTTGGAGGTCTTCTAGTCCAACCTCCTGCTCAGGCAGGAGACCCTATATCATTTCAGACAGGTGGCTGTCCAGTTTCTTCTTAAAAACCTCCAGTGATGGAGCACCCACAACTTTTGAAGGCAAGCCGTTCCAATGGTCCATTGTTCTCCCTGTTAGGAAATGTCTCCTTAATTCCAGGTTGGTGCTCTCCTTGGTTAGTTTCCATCCATTGTTCCTTGTCCTGCCTTCTGGTGCTTTGGAAAACAGGCTGACCCCCTCTTCTTGGTGGCAACCCCTGAGATATTGGAAGACTGCTTTCAGGTCACCCCCTAGTCCTTTTCATTAAACTAGACATACCCATGCCCTAACTTCAGCTGGTGCGGTCATCCTGACGGGATTCTGGCAGTCCCCGTTGAAGGGCGTCAGACTGGGAAAAGCTGCAAGAACTCCAGCCACATCCTTCAATCTGGCGGTTCAGATGCGCTCGGGGGTCCCGGCCGCGAACTCGCCCGGCCGCCTCCTGCCACGTGAAAGCCGCTGGCCACGCCCCCTCCCCGCTCCGTCTCGCTCATCCCCGTTACCCAGAGCGACACGTCACTACTCGCGCCTCAACCAAGCTTCCTTCCTCCTCCAAGACAACCAACCCCGTCGGGCACGCCTCCCCTCTAAATCGGGGACGGAACTCGCGGCGCTCGTCCCTCGAACTTCCGCTTTGTTGACGGACGTGGCCTCGGTCCGGTCATCTTTTCCGTGGGGCGGGCCCGTCATCGTGATCGACGAGCCCCTCGCCCTGTCGTTGTCCACCGTCGGGCTCGGGGGAAGGCGGGCGGGCTGCGGAGCTGGGAGTGGGCGCGCGTGGAGCGGATGGCTGAGGGAGCCGGGCGGAGAGCGAATTCTGAGTCCCCGGTGAGGAATCGGCGGCCGGAGAGCGCCTCATCAGGCCGGGAAGGCGGCGTGGCTGCTGCAGCCTGAGGGAGCGGAGGAGGGCGGCGGCTGGGCGGTGGGATCACCGCTGAGGGGGAGCCGTGGACGCTCCCCCGACCGCCCCACGCGCGATCGGCCCAAGGCGGCCTCTGGAAAGAAGGGGGTGGCTGGTCCCCCCCCCCCCCAGGCACCCACCGCGATCGTGGTGCGCGGCTTCATTCTGCATCGGCCGCCGCATCTCGCAGCCCCCCTCCCCCCCCCAAAGCCTTGCAGCTAGAAAAGTAGCTCCTCGGGGAATCTGTGCCCATCGTTCCCAGGCAACGGGGAGGGGTGAGATGGGCTTCGCCCGAAAGCTCTCCTTCAGCCCCGCCAAGAGAATGAATGAAATCAGGACACGCAGGCAGGATGACTTCACACGTTAGCATTAAAACAGGGTCTGTTTAACCCTGGTTTACTAACACCCCCCACCCAACCCCACCCCCGACCCTTTAAGCAAGAAGCCGAGCTCGGGGTGGTCTTGTGCAACGTGTGAAACCAGCCAGGTTCCCTCTGCGAGTGGGAAGGTAGAAGGGCTTCCAGGAAGGGCTCAGCCCAATTGTCTCCTTGAACCGGATTTCTGTCTGTCTTAAAGCTTTGTAGAGCTTTAAGGTGTGATTTCTCCACCCATTAAAACTCTGAAATGGGGCCTTTTATTCTGTCATTCCGTTTTCTTTTTGCCTCGGGCCCCTAGGAACATTTTTCACTTTCCTTGATATTTCTGCCTGTGAGGTAGATCTCATCATCCACAGTGTTTGACAGCCTTTTTGTTTCGGGGATCACAGTTGTCTATGGTTGGCATCCAGAAGGGCCCAGGACGATGGATTTTCAATCAAAAAGTTACTGTTAGTGCTTAAAAATCTCTGTCTAGATGCTAAGAATAGTCAGACTAGCCGTTTCCGGATATTGCACGTAACTGATCTTACTAACTGTAAAAGCAAGTTTGATTTTTTTTTTTTTTGCTTTGATTCTATTCAGTAGTTCTTTATGCATCCTATTGGTACAGTTCCCACTTTTCAAGGCAGCTGAACATGCATCCAGGTCTTTGCTTCATGCAACATTTGCATGCACAAAGGTCCTTTAAATCCATGAAATCATGTCCCTAGATCTATAATTATTAAAAATTAAAATGTGGACGGAATCTGGGAGATTATGTAATCCTGAAGCATTTTGGCAGAAGCTGATCCAACCTTTTTTTCCTCACTGCATTCTTAATGTTTAGTGCAAATCCGTATTTCTGTAAGTCTGAGGTTTCACCTATACTTATTGTCAAGCTATTATGAGCCAACTTACCCAACTCTCCAGCACTGAATTGGAAAGGAAACCTGTTCAAGTCAGTGGTCGACAGTTGCTTAAGTTGGCTCATATAATTTTGACAACTTTCCACTGATTTTAAATCTCAGAGTACTGTACTATATAGGAGTGATTCTATATAGACCACGGTTGGGTTTTAAAATGCACAGTGGAGTATATATTTAGAACAACTTTGCTGTGAATATTTGTGGTCTTGAATGCTGCTGTATTCTAATCTCAAAATTTAATTGTGTGCTTAATAATAATAGGACAGCTGCTTGAAAAGTACCTCCTATGCCTGATAGACTTGACCTGGGATATTAATAATGTTTTACTCCTTCTATTTGTTCTTAACTGATAATTCCTAGCCCTATTTCTGATTTTTATTGGAGGTAATTTTTATTGGTTAATTGCAGCACTTGAATAGTAGCCCTTATAATTCTAGTTTTATTGGATTTTTTTATTGGAAACCCTATTCTCATTCATTGCTAAGTAGTTTAAGGTAAAAGGAAATCTGTGATTGTTATTGAATCCCAAATGAAACTTGATTTGAAAGAAGTGCCCATCCTTTTCAGATAGGAAATTGAAGCAGAAATTATCTTTTTTCTGGAGCAGCTGTTAGCAAAAATGAACTGTGAAACTGGCTTTGTAAGCAATTAACTTTCATCTTGATTTTGTTTTCATGAAGTACATGTTCCTGTAGATCCCCCACTTAGCCGCCCGAACAAATATTTATTTTAAGCAGTGTTTAAAGGTTGCATGAGAGAAACTCATGTCAGCGTAACCTTTTCAAACTTCTGTAAACCTGAACTTTTGTGTGAAACCCACATCCAGAAGATAAAGTTTATGCTAATTGGGCTCCATCATAGGCTACTGGATGGAAAAAAGATAATTTAAGTAATACTGAAATGTTTGCTTTGAATGTTTTTGGCAATTGGTGGGTAGTGTTTCATAACTTTTGCTTTTTGAAGTTTTAAAAATGGTTAAACAGTGGAATCTATTGTGAACACATGAAAATGTAGAAAGAAAACCTCATTCAGGTAGCTGTTCTTTGTTTTAGTTGGCATTGATTATTAAGGTCCTTAAGCCACCACCCTGGTTGTGATTAAACAAAGCAGCGAACATTTCTTGTGTGTTTCCTGTTGAACTCTGGGGAAGTATACATAGAATTACACTCATTTAGGTGAATGGATGGATGGATGGTACATTATTGAGGAAAAATCGTTTGATCCTGATAAAATGAAGTCTGTGCCACTGTCTCACCCCATGCAGTGTGTTTGCTTATGGTGTGTTAATAAGGATGACTTGAAGAATGTATTTGTACTTAATTTTTTTATTTTATTTTTTCCTTTCAGGTGTTTAAGTGTTGCCTTTGGTTACCTTTGCCAGAATGACCAAGTTAGGTTTCCTCCGCTTGTCATACGAAAAACAGGACACCCTCCTCAAGCTCCTGATTTTGTCAATGGCAGCTATTCTTTGTAAGTTTGAGCTTTAAAAATTCTAGCTGGCAAGAGTATGGCTGTAACCGTTACCTGTTGTTGTTTTTTAATGTGAATTCCATTTGAATGGAATGTTGTTCTCCTAGTCATATAATCGACTTTGACTTGGTATGTTTCAACATTTCTAGCCTCTATGTTTCCAATTGTCAAATAACTAACATTAAGATAATTGAAACATCATGATAACCATGATGCTAATTAAATAAATAAATAAATAATCAATCGCCTCTGCATATTTCTTTCTTTGTGTTGCAGCTTTTTCTACTAGACTTTTCTCTGTGTTACGATTTGAGAGTGTCATTCATGAATTTGATCCGTAAGTATCCCTCTTGACTCTGATTTGATTGGAGAGATCATTTGCCTCAGTGAATTCAGGTGCAGGTTTTGTTGCTGTAGATTAGAATATTAGGCTTCCAAATACTAAAGCAGATTGTTCCAGGGGTGGGATTGAAAAATTTTAGCAACTGGTTCTCTGCCTGGTTGCTGGGTGGGCGTGGCCATGGGGGCATGGCCTACTCGGCCTCCTGCACTACGGCAGGGGGGGGCGTTTTTGCCCTCCCCAGGCTCCGGAGGCTTTCCTTGAGCCTCCGGGAGGGCGAAAACGGCCTCCCCCGGGCTCCGGAGACCCTCCGGAGGCCGGAAACGGGCCCGTTTCCAGACTTCCAGTACTTCCGGTAGGCCCGTTTTTCACCCTCCCCAGGCTCCGGAGGCTTTCCTTGAGCCTCCGGGAGGGCGAAAATGGCCTCCCCCGGGCTCCGGAGGCCGGAAATGGGCCCGTTTCCGGACTTCTGGTACTTCCTGTAGGCCCGTTTTTTGCCCTCCCAGAGCTTCCACACAGGCCCTGCACTTACCTCGCATCCAAAACGGGCCGCGTGGAGACTCCTGGGAGTGGCAGGGCAGAGTGGGCGGGATCAGCCAGTCCTTGAAACTACCGGTTCGGCAAATCAGATGTAAAATTAACATCCGGTTTGCCCGAACTGGTCCGAACCGGCTGAATCCCACCCCTGGATTGTTCTTCTTCAGCAATAGGGCTTTAAAATATATCAGGGAGAGGGTTTTTCTGGAAGACAAAGAACTAGGATTAGATTCAGATAATTCTGCAATAAAATTAATATTCTAGCCAGTTCTGCCTGGATTTACTAGGAATCTTGAGTATGAAATACAGTAGAATTGTTTCTTCTAAAACTGTTTCTCAGCCTTAGCAACTTTAAGATGTTCAATCCCAGAATTACTCAGCTAGCCATGGGAATTGAAAGTCCACAAATCTTGCCATGTTGCCAAGGTTTAGAAACACTGTTCTAAAGGAATGTTTACAACTGTGAGATTGACTCAGAATAATGGACTACAGTTGAATGGTTATGGGTTGTGTTAGATGCTTACTGTCTAGTATGATGAAGAGCAGTTTGTATAAGGGAAATATTTGTGTTTTTACAGTAAGCTAAAGAGCGCATAACAATGTTTGGAAATGTAAGGCAAGGCTACATTTTCTTGGTTGCCTGCAAAGAAGATTAATCCTTTATCCATTCGGGATATTTCTGTTCGGATTCTATAAGAATCTTGATTCCAAGTGGAAAACTGCTTTAGTCAAGTTGGTGTTAATTTGTATGTTAGAATGGGGAGCTTTTCTACATAAGAACTGTAACAGAAGGCCAAGCCTGCAATACAAGGAACAGCAAACAATAAAATCTTACTGGCAAAGGACTGAGATTTCTGTTACTCCCACAGGTATTTTAACTACCGCACCACTCGCTTCTTGGCAGAAGAGGGTTTTTATAAATTTCACAACTGGTTTGATGATAGAGCATGGTATCCTCTGGGGAGGATCATAGGTGGAACCATCTATCCAGGTAAGAGCCAGGCATTTCTCAAAAACCAGTGCACAATGTATTGTAATGGCATCACATTTTAGAATAGTTCTTTTGTGATGTTCTGCGGATCAGAGATACAACAGGTTCCCCCGAAATGGGTAAGCAAGTGTCATTCATCTTTCAGGTAATGCAGCCAAACATAATTAATCCAGTGTGGTATTGGCTTCATTTGATAGGGAAAAGCACGCTTACTGATCTGTAAGAGAGCCTATAGTCAGCCAGTGATTTTGAGAGCTAGTTCTCTCTGCAGTCCAGATTTTGCTTTAAGTCTGTCGAAACATAACCTTCCAGCAGGCCAATAATTCTTTGCAAATGACATTCCTGCTTCACTTTATTTCAGGTTTAATGATCACATCGGCTGCCATCTACCACGTTCTGCACTTCTTCCACATCACAATCGACATCCGAAATGTGTGCGTGTTTCTGGCCCCTCTCTTTTCTTCCTTCACCACCATAGTAACATACCACCTCACCAAAGAACTTAAGGTAATCACAAAGATAGAGCCGGTTTCTGGGAATGTTAGCTGTACTTTCTGTGCATTGCTGTAGAAAAGTTGAGACTGGCAAGTTTATTTCTAAAGTTTCTCCTCATTTCAGCTATTGATTGGCCAATTTAAGCAAGAATAGCCTAATTGTATGCTGTTCCAAACTTAATTTAATCATTATATTTGGGGAAACAGGAGGTAGTGGAAATCTGTGTTGGTGTAATGTTAGCATATTGGGAAGCAGTAAAGAAAAGTGTAATACTATTGTATAGTGGTTAAGGTGCTGGCTAGAAACCAGGACACAGTGAGTTCTAATCCCGTCTTAGGCACGAAAGCCAGCTGCGTGACTTTGCGCCAGTCATCTCTCAGCCCATCCCACCTCACAGGGTGGTTGTGCAAAAATAGGAGGAGGGAGGAGTATTTATGTTCTCTGCATTGAAAAGTGGGATAAAAATGTAATAAGCACAATATTCCTAGGTATGTTGCACTGAAAGACTGTCTAAGCTTTTAGATGCATTCATCTGTGTTGTTTTAACGTTCATGCATGTTGATTTAAGATGGAAGGTCACATATGTTGAATACTGGAATAAAATATATTTGAGATGCTTAAATGGGAAGATTTTTGCTGGTTACAAAGTAGAAATTTACTTAGACTTCAGTTAACAGAAGAGATTAAATCTTTGTAACAGCCTTTATTCATCTCTTCTTTATTTGTACCCTTTTGACAAAATAATAATAAATGCAAGAAAAGTGGTCATGTATAAGAAATACATGGAGCCTCCCTCCTTACACTTTTTACACATCTTGGAAATAATGTCAGCATTAGTGACTTTCTTCTTCTTTTTTCTGCCTAGGATGCAGGAGCTGGTCTTTTGGCAGCTGCAATGATTGCTGTGGTGCCTGGGTACATCTCCCGTTCTGTTGCGGGCTCTTATGATAATGAAGGTGAGGTCAGTTTTTTTAAATGTCTTTCATAATTTCAGCCTGGAATAAATTTAGGGAGGGAGGGAAGGATCTCCCTTCAGTCACGCAAGCAATATATAAGCAACTAAATATACTTTACATATAGAAACAAATATAGAATATTCTGTTGTATGGCACTATGGGGAAAAATGCCAATATCTCTGACAAGGACTGAAGAAACTGGTTAGTTCAGTCTTGATCTTTTTGTTGATAATCATCTCCAGGCTAATGGAGATGATTTAATGATCCTCATTCATCTCTCAAATCAGATTAATAAAATTAAAATTGGAACCATCTGATGATGATATAAAATGATATCATGATGATATAAAACATTTGTTCCTGGTATAAAATAAGGAAGCTTTGGATTTAATAATTTTATTGGCAGTAAAATGACTTTTTACTTCAAGTCCTATTTCTGGTTTCACTGCTAAGTGTTTTTCACATGAAAGCTGCTTCTCGGAGCTTTATTAAAAATCTGCTATAAAGAAATAGTGAAAAAGTGTAAGAACCCTTTAAAAATGCATTATAAGATTAGTTCTCTGTTGATACCAATAGTGACCTTCATAAAATTTCATTATATTTTTAAAATTATAGAATTAATGTTAATGAATGTATCGCATGCCCTTCGGGTGTAGTATAAATTGGAAACACGAATATGTGAATTGTGTGAAGAAAAATTAGAAGAAAATATATGATAAATAGTCCTCTTTTCTTTTTGACAACTCAACAGTTTATACAAGAGTGTTTACCAACTCTGGCAACTGGTAACTTTAAACTGTGTGTTTAAATATGCTAGCGGGAGAATTCTGGGAGTTCACACATCTTAAATTTGCCAAAATTGGAAAACACCGCTTTGTAGTACCTTTTACTCTATGATGTGGTAATGCAGGTTTATCCTTCTGTACCTTTGGATGCAAAGCCTGAAGTTTGACTTAGATCTGGTTTATTTCCAGGTATTGCTATATTCTGTATGCTTCTGACTTACTATATGTGGATCAAAGCTGTGAAGACAGGTTCAATCTACTGGGCGGCCATTTGCGCGCTTGCCTATTTCTATATGGTGAGTGATAATTTTTCACTAGATACTTTGAGTCATCCCATCAAAACAGACAAAATTCTCCCTGGAATCATTTCCCAACTTCTTTATATTTTGTACATTTGTAAGAATTGTTGTAACGTTGTAAATTTCTGAAGCCACTGGCTTTTGTATTAGGGACTACATAGCATCATTCTTGAACGATGTGCCCCTCTCCTTGGAGAAGGAAAGGGGAAATTAGTGCCACTGTTCCCTTACTTCAGACAACAGCATGTGCCTCTTAGCCTCCATCTGTGTTACTTGTCAAAGCCAAGCTATTTTTATATTTGTATAAATTGCTAAATAAAGACCAGATTGTTCCCCATTCTTTCGCAGCTTAGTTATTTGTTAAATTTAAATCACACCTTATCTCTTGGGGCCCAAGGGAGAGAATGTGTCTCTTTCTTTCCCCAATGCTTATTTTCACAAAAATCATGTTAGATAGTTAAGCTGAGAATTTGTCTCTGGTCTGGAGTCAGTCACTGACCCTCAAGAATGAAGGCAAAAAGTGGACAATGCCTTCCTATTCCTAGCATGACTTAAACCATTATATTAGCCCCCATAGACCAACAGCTGCTCTTGCTTGTGTTACAAAGATGAGCATGTTAAGGAACCCTCAATCTTATTGGTTAATAACAAGATTTTTGAGGGAAGAAAAGCTTTTGTGTCACGCATACTGTAGACAGTGTCCTAAGCCATCGTACACTTGCGGCATTTAGAAATGTATCATTTCTGTGTTCCATTTGTTTCCCCCCCCCCTCAGGTTTCTTCTTGGGGTGGCTACGTGTTTTTGATCAACCTAATTCCACTTCATGTCCTGGTGCTGATGTTGACTGGACGGTTCTCCCACCGGATCTATGTGGCTTATTGTACAGTATACTGCTTAGGAACTATCCTCTCAATGCAGATCTCTTTTGTCGGTTTCCAGGTAAGAAATCTAAAAGATGGAGGAAAGGGGATGGTGTAAAGCTTTTTCTGCTCTTGAACTAATTGTCTATTGATTTGGCCGTCTGACGGTGACAGTAGTTGAGCCAAATAGCTAATTCGGGTAGCCTGCTGGCCAAAGAAAAGCATTTAGTTGTCATAAAAAGTAAGCTTAATCGAGCTTATTCTTTCCTTCCTGTAGCCTGTTCTTTCATCTGAACACATGGCTGCCCTGGGGGTATTTGGTCTCTGCCAGATTCATGCCTTCGTGGATTATCTGCGCAGCAAACTGAATCCTCAGCAATTTGAGATTCTCTTCAGAAGCGTCATCTCCTTGGTCGGGTTTGTCCTTCTGTCCATAGGAGCTGTTTTGATGTTAACAGGTAAGGAGAAGCTGCAGGTCTTAACAATGCATACTGATGTATTTCTGTACAGTTTCATTGGGACATTAATTCAGTGGATCCAGAAAAATACTATTTTAGTGGAGAGTTTCTCTGCTTTTGATTGGATGTTCTCTTTTGTGTGTGTGTGTGTGTGTGTGTGTGTGTGTGTGTGTGTGTGTGTGTTTTGTTTTGGAGGCTCAATAATCTTTCAACACATGAGATAATTTCACTGTGTCAGCATGCTTCTTGGGGCATTGCAACTTCTTGAGAAGAATGTTTATGTTTACATATTTGAAAGCAATTTATGTTGTGGAAATAGATTAAAGCTCTCCAGCTTTTGGATGCTACTTAAAACCAAATGAATAGTCGGACTTAATTAGTCATGTGATTGAAGCTTTGAAGAGTTCTGGATAAATAAGTACAATCTGGTTTGCAGGAGCAAAGTTTTATATTTAGTCGAAATGGTTCATAAGGAAGCAGCAGCAATAATCCTGATTAAATTTTCTGGGCATGATTGAGAAAAATATTTTGATTCTATCTTAGCAAAACCAAATTTCTACATTTGTTCTAGAATGTGTGTGAGTGTCCATGTGTGTAATTCAGGCATTATTCAGGCATATTGAGATATTATTGCTTGAAGATATTATAACACTACTGCATAAATATTTTTATTGAGCCTGGTTATTTCTCAATTTTGTCAGGAAAAATTTCTCCATGGACCGGACGTTTCTACTCTTTGCTTGATCCTTCTTATGCAAAGAATAATATTCCAATCATTGCTTCAGTTTCTGAGCATCAACCCACCACATGGTCATCCTACTATTTTGATCTTCAGCTTCTTGTTTTCATGTTTCCAGGTTTGTATAGTGTAGAAATGTGTGACAATAATATTATGTATTACTCTTTTAGCTTGTGTCATATATTTGGTCATCCTCTGTTACTTCCAGACTAATTTGTTAATTGCTTCATTCTATACTTTGATCTTTGGCCTTAATAAAGCTTGACTTGACTATTAAAATGTTAAATGCTTTCATGCAAACAATATTCCGCTGAAATTTGGCTTTTTTTTAAAAGGACCAGATTCTTACTTGGAAAAATAGAGAATTAAAGGAAAATCTTGGGGAAGTGTCTCACGCAAATATTGGGGAAAAGTTGATCGGAATATCTTATTTGGTGCCTTCAAAGTTTCTATTCAAACTTCTAATTTATTAGTAAATTAGAATAATTTGAATAAATTGGACCTTTATTCAAATGTCTAATTCAGTCTTAAGCTTTGTTTGATAATTTTTTTCCATATCATATTCTGTTTCCTTGACAGTTGATCTGTTTTCTTTCTATCTTACAGTTGGCCTGTATTACTGTTTCAGCCATCTGTCTGATGCCCGAATTTTCATCATCATGTATGGTGTCACAAGCATGTATTTCTCTGCTGTGATGGTGAGTCCTGAATGCTGGCTTACCATTGGATTTGTTTTTTGGGGGAGAATGTATTAGTATGAATAAAAGAGATTGTCTTATTTTACTGCTAATAGGTACAGTTGCAGGAAAAAGTATGTGAACCCCTTGGGATTACGTGGAGTTTTGCATGAATTGGTCATAAAATGTGCTCTGAACGTCATCTAAGTCACAACAATAGAAAAACACAGTCTGCTTAAAATAATACTACACAAACATTAGATGTTGCCATGGTTTAATTGAACATAACATGTAAACATTCACAGTGCAGGGAGGAAAAAGTATGTGAGCCCCTAGCCTAATGACTTCTCCAAGAGCTAATTGGAGCCAGGAGTGAGCCAACCTTGACTCCAATCAGTGTGATGATATTGGATGTGTGGCTGACAGCTGTCCTGCCCTTTAAAAACACACACCTGGTTTGGGTTTACTGGTTTCAAGAAGCAC
>QLTV01000450.1:63822-77309 GCA_003457575.1 Thermophis baileyi
GTCCAAAGGTTCACATACTTTTTCCTCCCTGCACTGTGAATGTTTACATGTTATGTTCAATTAAACCATGGCAACATCTAATGTTTGTGTAGTATTATTTTAAGCA
Organism: Thermophis baileyi; assembly: GCA_003457575.1. NCBI lineage: Eukaryota > Metazoa > Chordata > Lepidosauria > Squamata > Dipsadidae > Thermophis > Thermophis baileyi. Next base: position 63,929 of record QLTV01000450.1, read on the forward strand.
GACTGTGTTTTTCTATTGTTGTGACTTAGATGACGTTCAGAGCACATTTTATGACCAATTCATGCAAAACTCCACGTAATCCCAAGGGGTTCACATACTTTTTCTTGCAACTGTACATTAGACAAGATATAGACAACAGGCATCATATCTGATCCCCTTTGCAATTTCACCTCCCAGAAAGTGATGTATATACATATGGCTGAATGTACTTAGTATTCTGGTGTTTTAATAGGTTCGTCTCATGCTGGTACTGGCCCCAGTTATGTGTATTCTGTCTGGCATTGGAGTTTCTCAAGTGTTGTCGACCTACATGAAAAATCTAGACATCAGCCGACCCGATAAGAAAACTAAAAAGCAACAGGATTCCACTTACCCCATCAAAAATGAAGTGAGTGGTGGTATAAGCAAGCATAATTCTTTAATGTATCAAGGTTTTCCGCCACATATTAAAAATGCAACTTACAACATTGGGCGTATAATGTTTTACTTTACTAGTGGTGGAAAGAGATACCATTGGAACTGTCTCTAGATTATTTGCCAGAGAATAGATGCTTCTGAATGCCTATTAAAAGCTTCCTTTAATAAAATGGTGTGGGTTTTTTTTTCTCCCTTCAAAATAGCTTAGGCATGTTTTAATGATTCCGGTTGCTTCTTAGGTTGCCAGTGGAATGATCCTTGTCATGGCTTTCTTCTTGATCACTTACACCTTTCATTCAACTTGGGTAACCAGTGAAGCCTACTCTTCTCCCTCAATAGTTCTGTCTGCTCGTGGTGGTGACGGGAGCAGGATTATTTTCGATGACTTCAGAGAAGCGTATTATTGGCTTCGTCACAATACACCAGAGGTAATAATTGGTCTCTGTGCAAGCACATTGATAAGAAAACTAAAACAGACTTTAGATTCTCTTATTGCTAAAAAAAAAAAAAAAAAGGTCTGTTTCTTAGCCACCAAAATTTTGTCTAAAGTTTGTATGACAGCTAATATTTAAAGCATTTACCTATCACAAAGATTTCCAAGACAGCTACGGGATAAATACATTCTCCGCAAGTGTAATACGCTCATTGTTTTGCTTTTATCTTTTCACTGCCTGTGGACAAAACCATTTAATCGTCTTAATTAACAATTAGAGAGCTAGCATTCTCATCCAATTGAAAAACTTGGGATATAAACCAGTATACAAAATACTTGTTTTGTAACCAGACTTTTTTCACCATATAGCTCATAAACATTTATTCTGTTATTTGCATGTTCAATGAAATGTTACGGATTGTCTTTTTGTTTGAGCTCAGGATGCAAAAGTTATGTCGTGGTGGGATTATGGTTATCAGATAACAGCTATGGCAAATCGAACCATCCTCGTGGATAATAATACTTGGAATAATACACATATTTCCCGAGTTGGACAGGTAGGTGCTGAATCCTTATGAATTATTTCCATAACTTTCATTGTATTCTGAATAGTGAAGGCATAGTTTTTTTAAAAAAAATCATAATTACCTTTATACCTTTAAAGAATTCTGAATGCAGGTGTTAGATCCTTATTCATTCCTATTTTACCTGTGAATCGCTAGCACGCATTATAACTGCGGTGGTGGTGGATAGATTGCATAAAATAATAATAGCATATTTTTATACCTCAGCAAATTGATGAAGGTTGAATTTATGAGCTGATCTGTGTTTTCAGGCCATGGCATCCACTGAAGAGCGGGCTTATGAGATCATGAGGGAACTGGATGTCAGTTACGTGCTAGTGATATTTGGAGGCCTCACTGGATATTCCTCAGATGGTAATGCTATGTTTTTATTATTTCCCTTGAAAGGACCTTGCAGGGTTGCTGACATTGGATTTTGCACATCCCTACATAAATCCACCTCACTACAGCTGCTGATAAATTGCTTCTTATATTCTTCATGTTTTCTGTGTTTAAAAAATCCAAAGCAGATGGCCTTGTTAATCCAGAGCAATATTTTTCAACTTCTCAACCATCCCATGGCTGGTTGGGGAATTCTGGGAGTTGAAATCCACCATCTTAAACATGCTGAGATTGAGAAACATTGATTCAGAGAGAGATTTTTTTCCTGCTGGTGTAATGTGGTTAATTTAGAAACAGAGAGTGATTTTTGAGATCTCTGATACTAGAAGGGTAAAGCCTCCTGCATCCCTGATGAATTGGAACAGGTTCATCAATTGCATTACTTTTTGTTCCATAGACATCAACAAATTCTTGTGGATGGTGAGAATTGGAGGGAGCACAGACACCGGCAAGCACATAAAGGAACACGATTACTACACACCCACCGGAGAGTTCCGGGTAGACCGAGAGGGCTCCCCGGTGCTGCTTAACTGCCTTATGTATAAGATGTGCTACTACCGTTTTGGACAGGTCTACACAGAAGCAAGTGAGTGGTGGTGTCTATATTTTGCAGTATTATTGAGGAGTTAATTTTTGAGACATTCCCTTTTTCTATATGCTGTTCTCTGCACTTTCTGTGTCTTAGGGGCTTTGTTCTATTTTGTTCTCTAGAAAATTAGTTTTTGGGGTTTTTTTATTCTCCAGCATGGGGTAGATAGTAGTAATCTCGAAGCGCATAACATATTTTATCTCATTTTACCTTGACCACTGATGATGATGTTATCCATTCAGTTGTGTCTGATTGTATGGGCCAGGTGTGTCTACATCTTCCGATCCTATGCTACTTCTTTGAGTTGTTCTATGCTCTGGCTGGTGTCTACCTTGATGGTATCCAGCCACTGTGCTGTTTGGCGGCCTGGTTTCCTTTTACCACTAACTCTTCCAAACACAATTGCTTTCTCCTAGTGAATTCCCCTGCATTCCTCTTGAGCACTAAAAGTGCTGTTTTGAGTATTTGGGAAGTATTTTGAACTTGGACCATGGATTTGTATTCCATTTTTACTTCCGCTGCAGCTATGATTTCTGCCAATAGTCTTTCATATTATTTGCTTTATGAGAACTTGGAATTTATATCACGAGGTGGCCGTATTGTACAATCCTCTGCTCCTGTTCTCTGAGCTTGACATGGAACAAGACACAGGCATAATTGATTAAATATCACTTTTTTTAAAAGTTAGCTAGAGTTTTAAAAGAGCTTAAATGTGTTTTTCTTAAGGTGGGATAACTGTAATTCATAGGTTGAGGAATGGTTGGTCAACAAGGATGTTTTTTCAGCCATGGTTTGCTTTCCTTTGTGTTTAGAACGCCCACCAGGTTATGACCGAGTGAGAAACGCTGAAATTGGCAACAAAGATTTTGAGCTTGATGTTTTGGAAGAAGCTTACACCACAGAGCACTGGCTAGTTCGAATATATAAAGTAAGCTGACCATATGCAATCATATACTTGGGGGGGGGGGGAAATTGATCATAACTGGGAGTTGATGTGTACAACTTGATGAGTCCTCAGCTACTGACCACAATTAAGACCAGAATTTCCACTGCGAAGCAAACTCGTTAAGTGAGTCATGCCTGATTCTACAACTTTTTTTGTTGTTGTTGTTGTTGTTGCTATAGTTGTTAAGCAAATTTGTGCAGTTAAACGAATCGTCATGAAACTAAACCTTCCCCCATTGACTTTGCTTGTGGGAAGCTGGCGAGGAAGGTTGCAAATAGAGCCGAGGTGGCGCAGTGGTTAGAGTGCAGCACTGCAGGCTACTTCAGCTGACTGCTAGCTGCAGTTCGGCGGTTCAAATCTCACCGGCTCAAGGTTGACTCAGCCTTCCATCCTTCCGAGGTGGGTAAAATGAGGACCCAGATTGTTGGGGGGCAATATGCTAACTCTGTAAACCGCTTAGAGAGGGCTGTAAAGCACTATGAAGCGGTATATAAGTCTAAGTGCTATTGCTATTGCTATTCTTATTTTTATTCGGTTTTTATTACCCTTCTACTTATAAAACGGAAAGAAACAAAAAAAACCCACCTAAAAAATTAAATTGTGTTTTAACAGGTAAAGGACTTGGATAATCGTGGATTGTCAAGAACGTAACCGGCCTTCAGATGTACCATAATAAGCACTGATTGAGCCTTTGTGAAACAGATGGTTTTTATACTCTTTGTCAGCATGGAATTGGGACTTAATTGCCCAAGGAATCCCATCTTCGTGTAATGAATCTGTATTATGATTTTTATAAATACAAACCCGCTACCAAATCAGAAGGAGCAGCTTTATGAAAGGATATTAAAAGGGTGTGGAAAATGTGGATTCCCGTTCATTTCTTTCTACCTTGTCTCTTGATCATTCACAGTGGTAGTTGAAATCAGTTTTTCTTATTCAGTTGCCCCCTAAACTGGAGCTAGAAAGAATTTCTGCTGAATAGATGTAGATCAGCAGCCCCCAACCTTTTGGGTACCAGGGACCGGTTCCGTGGGAAAGGTTTTTCCGCGGACCCGAGGGGGCGTGGTTTTGTGTGCTGCCTGCATCCCGCGGATGGGACTTCGCTTGTTTGCACGGGCCAGTTTCTGGCATGCTGCAGACCTGTGCTGCTCCAGGGACCCCTGACCTAGGTGGTCCAAATTTGAGAGCCGATTTAAATGGACAAAATTTATAGCTGCCCAGAATGACCTTAGGGTTAAAATGGGCAGCTTATAAATTTTATAAATAATTAAATAACAAATAAACGAATATACTTTATAACTCAAGAGGGAGCCAGCAATTGAATTAGTTCTCCCAACTTGTTCTTCTAAAGCAGGGGTCTCCAACCTTGGCAGCTTTAAGACTTGTGGACTTCAACTCCCAGAATTCCTGGCTTTGCTGGCTGAGGAATTCTGGGAGTAGAAGTCCACAAGTCTTAAAGTTGCCAAGGTTGGAGACCCCTGTTCTAAAGTATATTTTTTGACCATACTCCAGTGATATAAATGGACCTGTTTGGTCCATAACTGACCATTTGGTTTTGTACAGTATGATTCAAGATATTCCTGATGAAAAGAAAAAAAAATCTATAGGAGGCCTCACTGCTAACACTGGGTAAATTATGAAAACTAGTTTATCAGAAATTTTAGGTGTGTTTTAAAGGAGCTATATGATTGAAGGGTGTTCCTGTTTTACTTTTGATTAAAATAAAATTGGGGGGAAATCTGGAAGATTGCTGCTACAGTATATATCGCATTGGATAAATCTTAGAACCTTAAAATGAAATAGGGGCTTAGGCTGCAGGAATTAAAATCCCTGGTTGACATCGCATTTGGTATTGCCCAGGAGGCTGCTGCAATTTTTGCAATTTTATTTTGCAAATAAGTGCAAGTTATTGCATGGAGTGGCATTTTGTATTATTTTATGAACTCTGCCCGTCCCACTGTAGGCTGCCTTTAAACAAAAACACTAATAGAGGTCTGAACAGTTTATATAAGCCTCCAAAAACGTTTCCTGATTGCTTGTGAAAATAATTTCTTAAGTGCTTGTACTGACAAGCCCAAGCTACACACACCTTGGTTTTGCACATAAAATATTCCTTGCAGTTCGGGACAATTTGCACCAGGCTTTGTATCTTTGGGGCAAGCGAAACACATCCCTTGGATGTGCCTGCTTTACCCGTCAGAGATTAGGCAGCGTGATTAGTATTATGAGATAAACCCAGGAGCAAAACACACAGCACAGAGAGCCTTTAGATAATTAATAGTGGTTTATATACAGCTAAATATATACAAACTTATAAGTGGTTAAATACCTTAAATATCAGCTTATTGATACACGGAGAAGAGCAATGAAACTTCACCAGAGAGAACATGAAGAGAAGGGAAACGCCCTCTAATGGCTTCCCTTTTATAGGCAGCTTCATACCCAGCTTCTTAAAGTGGCAGTAACCCTGCTGCCTCATTCACGTTGCATCAGCTTCCGGTTGCCTTCGCTTACAACTTCTCATCAGCTTACAGCTATTAAATCTACATACCCTGACACTTACCTGTCCTGTTCAGGAGTTTCCAATCCAGATAATGGGAAATATGACGAAAGCCTGGGAAAAAAATCCCTTGCCCCCAACTTTTTAAAGAAATTAAACTAGAACCAAAAGCGGAACGTTTATTCCAGGTACCTTAAAACCAAACAGGTTGCCCTCAGCCACCTGATTTGATGCCTTGAGGCACCCTAAAACCTAACAAGCAGCAATCCTGAGATTTGGGGACTCGGATGGTGCACATTGCCTGTGACTCTTGGGTGCTCCAAGGTGTCCTGCTCAGATTAGCGCAGGGAATTTTCCACCTCCTCCCAAAGAGGAGACATTCCTTCTTTGGGAGGCTTAAAGCACGGGTGTCCAAACTTGGCAACTTTAAGACTTGTGGACGTCACCTCCCAGATTTTTTATATATTTTTATATATTTACAAGTTGCAAGAAGCAATGCAACCTTCCCCAGACCTGAAGACTGATGAAGGAAGGACGGCTCCTGGTTATTTCCATCCATCTTTTGGACTAAAAACCAGCACTTTGTTGTAGTTTGGAAGTCTAGAACCAACTTTCCTATAAGTGACCACTTGCACGGCTAAGGCCATACGAATTACACTCCAGAGCAGTATTTCTCAACCTTCACAGCCTTATACAGGGAGTCCTCGATTTTACGACCACAATTGAGCCCAAAATTTCCGTTGTTAAGTGAGACATTTGTTAAGTGAGTTTTGCCCCATTTTACCACCTTTCTTGCCACCGTTGTTAAACATTGCAGTTGATAAGTTCGTAACCCGGTTGTTAAGTGAATGTGGCTTCCCCATTGACTTTGCATGTCGGAAGGTCGCAAAAGGGGATCCCATGACTTTGGGACACAGCAACGGTCATAAATATGAACCAGCTGCCAAGCATCTGAATTTCGATCTCATGATCACAGGGCTGCTGCAAAGGTCGTAACTGTGAAAAACGGTCACAAGTCACATTTTTCAGTGCCCTTGTAACTTTGAACAGTCACCAAACGAACTGTTGTAAGCCGAGCACTACCTGCATTGTATTGACTTCAATTCCCAGAATTCTCCAGGCAACTATGCTGGCTGGGGAATTCTGGGAGTTGCAGTCCATAAGTCTTAAAGTTGCCAAGCTTGGACACCCCTGCTTTACAAGCTCCGGGGCGCGAAGGAGGCAGGCTCCCCGGGTATCCCTCGCCACCACTCCGGCCACGGGCGCCCAGCTCTCTTAGCCTCCGAGGCCGAGAGCAGCCGCAGTGAATGGGACAACTCGCCACAGCCAACTTGCTGCGGCCAACTCGCCACAGCCAACTCATCACGGCCAACTCGCTGCGGGACAATGTAACAATTCTATTTAATTATTTAAAATAAATATATTTTTTTTAATTTTTGCCATTCACATTTCACCCTGTCCTTCCTTTTGCATCCTTTCTTTAATGATTCTATTCCACCATTTCTTTGATACTTAGTGTAACTCTTGTCCCGCAGCGAGTTGTTCTGCAGCAAGTTCTGCAGCAAGTCCTGACTGAACAATTAACCAGTGGAACGACTTGCCTCCAGAAGTTGTGAATGCTCCAACACTGGAAGTTTTTAAGAAGAGGTTGGATAACCATTTGTCTGAAGTGGTGTAGGGTTTCCTGCCTGAGCAGGGGGTTGGACTAGAAGACCTCCAACTACAATAACAACTCTGTTATTCTAAGTTGGCCGTGGCGAATCGTCATAGACCCACAGCCTAAGCCAAGGCAGCCCTTCGCGCCGCCCTCCCTCGCCGGCTGGAGCAGGAGGCTGAGTCCGGGCAAGAGGCGGAGCCGTCTCCGGAATCCTCCGCCTCTCCTCGCCTCTTGTTGGGCGCCTGGCTTGCGACGCGCTTTGGCGGGAAGCGGCGTTTTCGGAAGAGCCCCGGAGAAAGAGGAGGACGCGGGGGAGCGCGCGCGCGGACGCAACCAGGTAGGAGCCGTCGGGACGCGGGCTGTCCTTACAGCCGAGCAACGGGAGGGAGAGGCTGGGAAGGGGAGTGAGCTTGTCCCGGGAGGGGCTCCGGCCTCTGGACGGACAGGCCGGACTTGGCCCCCTTCCGCCCTGCCAGGGCTTGCGGGCGGGCGAAAGCTCGCCTGGATTGCCGCTGCGTTTTCCTCCAGCCGAGTTGGGATTTGCAAAGTAAGGGTGGGGGGGGGCGCCCGCTTGGGAAAGGTAGCTCCGTTATTGTAGGTTCAACTCCGCCCCCCCCTCCCGTTTTCAGCTGTTCCCCCCCCCCAACGTGTAGCATTATCTACGCGCTGAGCAAGTGGGTTGCTCTCCCTTTAGGGGAACCCCGCACCCCACCCCAAGAGCGATCCTTAGGGCGCCCCGAGTCTGCTGTTAATTGCACCTTTGTGCATAGATGGTGCTCTTTGGATAAGGGGGCTTTGGGGTTTGGTTGGATTTTAGCCTTGGTGTGAGCCAAGGTTGGCCATCCGGGTCCTTGTTACCAAACAAGTTTTACAGTTTAGTAACTTTACAGTTACCAAAGGTAACTTTGATAGAGGTGGACTTTCAACTCCCAGAGTTCCCCAGCCGTGTTGCCTGGAGAATTCTGGGAGTTGAAGTCGACACAACATGAGTTGCTAAGTTTGAGAACAACTGTTCCGGAGTGTAATTTCTATGTTTCTGTGCAAGGGGAAAGAGGCTTATAGGAAAGAGGATTCTGGATTACCAGATTTACACCAAATTGCTGGTTCTTGGTTGCAGAAGATGGATGGAAATAACCTTCCTTCATCAGTCTCTCTTCAGGTCTGAGGAAGGTTGCATTGTAGGTTGCATCAACAATGACTTCTGGGCCACAGATTCAATTTGTTTTATTTTGGAGGGAGTAGCTTGTGATACCTCAAGCCTTTCTCCTCCCCTGTGTCTCCCCAAGCATCTTTTTTTTCTCATGCAAATCACTCTTAAGTCCTTCTAGGATAAGATTTTCCAACTTTAGCATCTTAAGATGCATGGACTTCACCTCCCAGAATTCTTTATGCTAGCTGGGGAATTCTGGGAGCCGAAATCCACACAATGTGGCTAAGGTTGGGAAACCTATTCTGGGTCATAAGCAAAAGGGGAACACGTATAGGTAAAGGCACTGAATTTTCTGCTCATCCAGCATAAAAAAACAAGTTGGCTGGAAAAGTATGGAAAACTGTTCATCTCTTTTCTGGATGGAAATATCACAGACCGAAGTAGGATGAATTCTTGACTTACTCGCAATAGACTAATCTGTTTTGTTTTGGGGTTTTTTGCAACTAGTTTTCTGTTACTCAAGTTTCAAGATTCACATGAGCAGGTATATCTTAGATTCACCCTCCTGGGCTTATTTACTTAGTTATTCCTGTTTATTAGTGAATGAAATGAACAAGTAAATGGAATGAAAAATGCAATATATATATTAGTAAATGAACTGAAGAATATATATATATATATATATATCACATATTTTTACTGATAAATAAATAAATAAAGGGAGACTACTATTCAAGCTATTTAGCTATAATCAACATACATACATACATACATTATGTATGTATGTGTGTGTGTGTGTGTGTGTGTGTATAAGGAAGCAGTATGCTCCCTCCCATATTTGGGTATACCAGGTGATTTAACAGGAAAAAAAAAACATATATATATATATATATGCACACACACACACACATATACACATTCATACATACATATACACACATTTCTTTTGTTTCTTCAGTTCATTTACTAATAAACAGGAATTAGTAAGTAAATAATATATCAGTAAGTAAATAATATATATATGATTAATGAGTACCTGGCAGCCCTATTTTGTAATTCTTGGCATTATATGTTTATTTTATTTATATGGAGTTTTTAACTGTTGTTACGTTGTACGCTGCCCATAGTCATGTGTTTGTGAGATGGGCAGCTATATATGTGCTGAATAAATAAATTTATTTTTATTTTCAAATATTTGTAGCAGATGTGCAGGTTGTGAAAATGGCAGTGCCGTTTGTGGAAGACTGGGACTTAGTGCAGACTCTTGGTGAAGGGGCTTATGGAGAGTAAGTCGCTTACGTGAATGCATAAAACATTGAATTCAAATAATGCCTTTAGAAAAAGGATGAGCTGCAAATTGTAATCCATGGTACTGAAGAATTACGGAATGGGGAAAATCATGCTCTTTTAAGTTAAGGGGGGGGGTCCTGTTTTCTGTAGAAGAAAAGTGGATGGTGGGCAAAGCTATATTGATCTTAATTTCCAGGATAGAAAACTTATTTGAGTGAGCCTCAGTGGCGCAGTGGTTAGAGTGCAGTACTGCAGGCTACTGCCTGCTGACTGCTGCCTGCCTGCAATTTGGCAGTTCGAAACTCACCAGGCTCAAGGTTGACTCAACCTTCCATCCTTCCGAAGTGGGTAAAATGAGGGCCCACATTGTTGGGGGCCATATACAGACTCTGTAAACCACTTAGAGAGGGCTGTAAAGCACTGTAAAGCAGTATATAAGTGCTATTGCTATTTGCAACCCTGTTTTTGATCTCCTCTTCAGAGTTCAACTAGCTGTGAATAGGCGCACCGAAGAAGCGGTTGCAGTGAAAATGGTGGACATAAAATGTGCCGCTGAATGTCCGGATCAGATCAGGAAGGAGATCTGTATCAACAAAATGTTGAATCATGAGAACATTGTGAAATTCTTCGGGCATCGTCGAGAAGGCACTATTCAGTACCTCTTCCTTGAATACTGCAGGGGGGGCGAGCTTTTTGACCGAATAGGTATGGGAGAATTTGTAGGGTGCCACACAATGACTTCGGTACAATCGAGGGACAATAGTTTTATTTTACTATGAAGGAACCCTGTGGGAATTCCTGTGTAGCTATAAGAAAGGCAACTCAAACGAGTTGGATTATTTTAGTTCAGTTGGAATCTATTTCCCATTTTTCACAGTGGATAATTTATTGTTGTTTTATCCATTCAGTCGTGTCCGTCTCTTGGAGACTTTATAGGCAAGTGCTCTCCATGCTAAATTGTCTAATTGTCTCCATGGGACAATTTATAAGACCCAGTTTATTTGCTCCATCATGGTTTGTTCGCTGTATAAACCATGGTTGGTTGAATTCAATAACATACCAAAGCTAAACCAAGCAATTTTCATTGTAGCTGAGCACAGTGTATGAATCTTGTTAAAAAAAAAACCAGCTACTACAAGCCGGCATTCTGAAATCAAGCCATTTCTGCCCGCAGGCTGGTTAAAGAAAAGGCATCACCACTGGCAGTGGAGTTAGTTGGTCTCTTTTTTCATTTGCTTATTTTATACAATTTATGCTTGGGTTCAATTTAAAATGGAAATATAGAAGAATTTAAAAGACTTGCGATATAAAACTGCCTCTCCAATTAGGACATGGTTTAAATGCAACTCTTTTTGGTTGTCTTATTCTTTCAGGGTTATTTAAATGCATCTATAACAAGCCAGCCTTAAAATAAACTAATATCAGTTTAAAAGATTCCAAATTAGATGGTTAATTAAGAGCTAATCCCCCCCTTCTTCCCCATTTTATCATGATTTTACATTGATGGTATTGTCATTTTATTGGGTTAGGCATATTTGTTGTTAATTTTAATGTCTATATGCTGTAAGCCACCCAGAGTTGCTTCAAAACGATATGAGTGGCAAATTAATAAATAAAAATTAGTCAAGTTGCAGAATGAAATATCCCTTTCTAAAACTTAATCCCTTTATTGGCATTAGCGTCTCCAGCCATACTGTCTTAAAATGCAGAATTCTAGTGGGGAAAAGAAGTTATTGATGATGTAGATTATTTTAGCATCTGCATAACAATAATATGCTTTTTTTTTCCAGAGCCTGATATCGGCATGCCAGAATCAGAAGCACAGAGATTTTTCCACCAGCTAATTGCTGGCGTGGTGAGTCTCTTTATGCTGACTTTTCACTGATTGCTCCCACATTCTATTTTGAAGTTGATGTGGGCAAAAAGAATTAATAGAATTACATTTTTTTTAATAAGGTCTACCTCCATAGCATAGGAGTGACACATCGGGATATTAAGCCAGAGAATCTGCTACTTGATGCAAGAGGTACGTAATTTTTCTTTTGTACCCTAAAAACTTAGGGGATCAGGGGAAAAAAAGCTTGTCTCCAGAAAACAGGATTCATTTCAGTCTTCAGACAGACTACTCCAAATTTCTGTTTTTCAGCTACTACACACCCAATAGTCTTGGGAATCCCACGATTATTAAGAGAGACACTCTGTATTTTATCAATCACAGTAAAAAAAAAATCTGTAATCTTTCACTCAACCAATTTACGTCTGAATCAAAGAAAAAGTTGATTGTATGGAGAAACAGAGGGATTGGCTAAGTTTCTGCAGAACTCCTTTTGCAATGAGGATAGGAGCAGTTAGCAGGTTGCCAACTCATATCACAGATGGATGTGGATTGCAGAGGCTGTCTGCTGCAGAGCTTCTTACTTTAGGGGGTCACCGAAAATGGGAAGGGTGTACAGATAGTCCTCGACTTACGACCACAATTGAGCCCAACATTTCTGTTGCTAGGTGAGACATTTGTTAAGTGAGTTTTGCCCCATTTTGTGTCCTTGCTTGCCACAGGTGTTAGGTGAATCACTGCAGCTAAGTCAGTAACCCGGTTGTTAAGTGAATCTGGCTTCCCCATTGACTTTGCTTGTCAGAAGATCACAAAAGGAGATCATGTGACCCCGGGACATTGCAACTCTCATAAGTATGAACCAGTTGCCAAACATTTGAATTTTGATCACATGACCAGGGGGATGCCGCAATGGCTGTAGGTGTAAAAAATGGCCATTAGTCAGTTTTTTCAATGCCGTTCTAACTTTGGACGGTCACTAAATGAACTGTTGTAAGTCGAGGACTACCTGTAGTTTCTATACTCTCCTCCTCCCTTCCCAATCTATTCATTAAGGTCATGAGCGAAATTCTGGAAATGGGACCTCTGTTCTTTACCTGGAGATTTCTTTGCCTCTTCTTCAGCCTCCTGGATATTTTTCTGGGTTAAAAATCTATGGAGATTCTCAGTTATCCAGGTCATGGTTGTCCCAAAGGTGCTTTTTGAAGGGGCAACTGGACTTTGTTTTTCCTGGAGGACGTTTCGCTTTTCATCCAAGAAGCTTCTTCAGATCTGACTGGATGGTGGAGAATGGAAGGATTTATACTCCTTGCAGACAGCTGGATATTTGCATTCTTTTAGAGAGTAGTTGAGACCACTTGGAGGTTTATCTGTGTCCTCAGGGTCACCTGGGTAGTGCTCCTGGTGTCAGGCCTGGAAGCCATTTTTGGGCATTGGATCTTCAGGCCTGCCACATTTAGTTCTGTGGGAAACTGGGAGGGGGGGATTGTATGGAGCTGGGAGATATATAGTCAAAACAACATTCTTTTCTCCGAGAGTCAAGGCTACTCTGCCTTGCACCTGGAGGGGTGTGACTGGGAGGCATCTCAAGTTGGGATGGTGA
>QLTV01000450.1:87347-98491 GCA_003457575.1 Thermophis baileyi
AGACAGACAGGCAGGCAGACGATAGATGATAGATAGATAGATAGATGATAGATAGATAGATAGATAGATAGATAGATAGATAGATAGATAGATAGATAGATAGATAGATAGATAGATATAGATGATAGATAGATGACAAAGAATGCAAAAAATTGTCCATAGTTCCCTTCTTATACACGTGTATTCATAGTAGATGGCAGTATAGTGCTGCTTTTGAAATGGTTAAGCAGGGTTGAAGTTGATTAATACTTTGATAGAAACCATAAGAAAGCTGTAGATTAGACTAGGAAGTTGAAAAAATGATCTTGGCTGTAATAAAAAAAACTTCTACATTGGTGCAAAACAATCACAGCATCATGAATGTTTCCATTAAATCATCAAGAGTTGCCCTCAACCTGAAGAGACCATATTTTACTTAGACTGTGTATGTAGAATTGTTTTTACCTCATTCCTTCTTCTGTTTGCATTATATAGCTGAAGGGCTGATATGTCATCAGTGTTACTCAGTTAGAAAGGACAATAAATGTTACAAACCAACCACCTGCAACGTGTCTACAAAACAATTTTGCTTCATTCAAAGAAACTCCAAAGGTGAGAAACAAGTTAAATTAATCAACATTGGACAGAACCATTCTTCTAAACAAATAAATTTTACCAATAGAAAAGGATATTTGTAGCTCAGGGTTGAATTGTGGGGTCCTTGGTGCGCTCTAAGCTTGATGGTTTTCTTGCAGATGTTTCATCACTAAACTAGGTAACATCATCCAAGCATTGATGATGTTACTTAGTTTGGTATTGAAACGTCTGCAAGAAAACTAAAAAAGCTCAGAGAGCACTAAGGATCTCACAAATACTGCTTTCCTTAATACGTTCCCTTTTCCATTCTGTTTGAGTGAGATGCCTAGAATAGGATTCTCTAAAACATAACTCTGTGGTTCTAACATTGACTTTGAAATTCACGAAGAAAGAATGGAAGGAGTTGCTCCTTAGGAAATGCCAAGTAACAACCTATCTTATTCTAGGAATAAAATGTGAGTCTATGTAATGACAATAAATATATATAGACAATCCTAACCCTTCACCTGTCTTTTCATTTACAGGAGGACACATTAAGAGAATAAGTCAAGGTTGCACCTCTTACTGTTTAGATACTATTCAGTTCAGCAATGCCTATATAAGGTATACCTTTTGCTGCAAGACAGATTACTGTAACAAATATAATGTTTGGCAGTTTCTTTAACTTCGGTCTTGGCATAAATTCTGCTGGTGACAACTGATATGTATCTTACAAACACTTACACAAACACATATACAAATATGGGATAATGTGACTTGGGGGTAGATGGAAACTTCCTATTTCTTTATATGAGCTAAAGAACCCATTGGGGTGCAGCTTTACAGTATATCTCTCCAGTAAGCTTTTGTGCTTTAGGGTTTTGTACAATGGTCTACAGATAGTCCTTGTTTAATGACCACAATTGGGATGGGCTAATTGGTTGTTAAATAAAGCGGTTGCTAAATGAAACCGTAAATGGAGCCGAGGTGGCCGAGTGGTTAGAGTGCAGCACTGCAGGCTACTTCAGCTGACTGCTAGCTGCAGTTCGGCGGTTCAAATCTCACCGGCTCAAGGTTGACTCAGTCTTCCATCCTTCCGAGGTGGGTAAAATGAGGACCCAGATTGTTGGGGGCAATATGCTGACTCTGTGAACTGCTTAGAGAGGGCTGTAAAGCACTGTGAAGCGGTATATAAGTGCTAAGTGCTAACTGTGCTTACAATTTGACTTCAGTTTTCCTCTGCTTTACAGACTTGCAAAGGTCATAAATAAGAGGATTTTTTTTTTCAATTTCTATAGCCACCCATCTCAATCCATGACTCTGGATGGCTTATAATTCGAACAATATATTACAATAAAAATACTAAAAACATTTTAAAATAAAAATCAATGAAATTGTCCAAAAGAAATATACATAGCAGCAGATATACTTGGCTAGTTAGCAATAAAGCCAGGAAACAGGGCTCTTGACACATTCAGCACTCCAGGCTCGGGGTGGATTAGCTGCCAAATTACTTTTTCATCACTAATGATGAAATAGTTGTGAATAGTTATTAAATAAGTCAGTCACTAAATGAGGACTACCTGTATTCACCGGACCTAGAATTAAGGGAGCGTGTGGGTGTGTGTGTGTGTGTGAATGTAATTTTCAAACAAAAATGGCCCTTGCACAATAACCTTGGCAAAACTTTGCTGCTTTTGTTAATATTGCTCCTTTTGGGAGATATATGAGCAATTTTGAAAGGCAAAGTGTCCTATTGCACAACAGCTACACAGAGCCATCACCAAATCACTCCATGTTACACCGGGACTGATGTTTTCCTCCCTGAGGTAAAAACTCTGAGGTAAAAAGTCAAAGATGGTTTGGACCAGCAATGGCAGATTCTCTTCTATAGCATCTGAGGACAAGAAAAACACATTTGCAGGACAGGCTGTATAGGGCTCATAGTTCTCTTGAGGGTCACCAAAAACAATAGAGATGTTTGTGGCACCTTAAAGATCAATTGTTTCTTGAAGGTATACACTTTGGTGGATCACACATGAGTTCACCAGATGGGTAGGATGTTTCTCTGATGTGGATATTGGATTTTTACAGCCATGATGGGATGATATTTGTGGGGGCAGAGAATAGAAAGTGAATCTAATCCATCTCAAAATGTAGCAATTACCAATTCATTTACAAAACAGTTGTTGGCTGTGACAAAGGCATTCTTATGCTGGTGAGCTGATTAGCAAACTCTGTGATAAAGAAATGTTATTCTCTAATCCTTGAGAAACAGTGTAATACATCCTAATAAACTTGAGCTTGTATTCTCTCCTTCCCACATGCATGGCTTGGTTTTTGAAGGAAATGAATATGAATAAAATACAAAATGAATAATAAAAATATATCTTGCTTTGTCGTCTAATTAGGAAATTCAGACTGGTTTTATTGTTTCTCTCATCTTTCCCAAAAAGGACCATCTTGTTTCCTTGCCAAATAAGGAAATGGTTGGAAGGTTTTTTAAAACACAATGGGTGCTTTACATTTCCCCAAAATAAAGAGAGGAAGAGGTGGGATAGGGAGGGAGGGAGGGAGGGAGAGAGAGACAGAGACAGGAAGGAAGGTGTTTGTCTACATGTCAGTAGAATATAGGATGTTTGGGACAAAGGTAGCTCTCTATTCATATAACATACTTAACAAGGTCATTTAAAGGTGTAGTCAACCCCAGGGTAGAACATGCTAATTGATTCACTGTTCTGGGTTCTACAAAAGGATACTGATGGGTTACACATTTTGCACACTCATTTAATGCTTGCCCTACTGAAAATGTAGGGTTTGTTCCTATGTTCCAACTGCCATTCAAGATGGCTGCGCACATGGATGCTGCGGCTGGGCACTCCTTTTTTCAGTTAGGCTGAAAATCAGCTTCTATCCCAGGGCAATAACCGTATTGAATTCTATGGTATAGTGCAGTGATGGCGAACCTTTTTTCCCTCGGGTGCCGAAAGTGTGCGCGTGCGCACTGTCGCACATGCGCGAGTGCCCACACCCATAATGCAATGCCCCTCTCACACGTCCCACCCCCTGCACATGCGCGCGCGACCCCCCGCGCATGCGCGACCCCCCTGTTTTGGCCTCACCTCCCAAAACAGCGGTGGGGGGGGAGAAGCCTCCCATCCCCAAACAGAGCTGGGAGGGGGGGGAAAGCCTCCTTTCCCCAAACGGAGCTGGGAAGGGGGAAAAGCCTTGCGTGCCCAAACAGTGCTGGGGTGGAATCTCCAGAGATCTGGGAAGGCACGGGCCGCAGAAAGTGAGGAGAAAGTATGCCCGTGTCTGACCCGAAAATCAGCTGGCCGGCGGGAGGCACACGCACATGCGCAGTGGAGCTGAGCTGGTCAACAGCTCGCGTGCTTGCAGAGAGGGCTCCGCGTGCCACCTGTGGCACGTGTGCCATAGGTTCGCCATCACGGGTATAGTGCAATATTGGATTTTCAATTTCAATTATACAGAATGTAAAGGATGTATGTTTGTGTTTTTATTTTTATAGTTATAATGTACACTGAAGATGGTATTTAATTTCGTTGTACCATGTGCAATGACAATAAAGTAAACTAACTAACTAACTAACTAACTAACTAAACTAACTAAAATAGTTGTATACCTGATTCTGGATGGCTAATAGTGTCATGGAATGGGAACTAAAGATGGTTCCCTTAGCCCAGGGGTGGGACAATTAATTTTCACAAAAAGCCACATGAGAAACTGGGACAGTTGTGGAGGGTAAAACCAATAGACTGAACTTTATACTGCTTAATATTAATTTTTTTGCTTTATAAGAAAGCAGTAAATTATTCAGTGTACCACTAAATTCCTAAGAAGTCTGTAAGGGGCGTGCAATAAGCGCACCAGCATGCCTACCGTCCCTGTCCTAATGTACTCTTTTATTTTTATTCGTATTCATTTCATGTATTCAAATCATGTTTATATTCATATGTACTATCTAATATGTGTTTGACAAAATAAATAAAAAATAAAATAAATAAATATGGTTTAGATTAGCTGCTACTACCATAGTAAGAATTCATGTTATGTCTTATTTACACGTGATTTCTAATTACATAATTACATGTGACTTCTAAGAGCCATGGTGGCACAGGAGTTAGAATGCAGTATTGCAGGCTAACTCTGCTGACTGCCAAGAGTTCGATCCTGACTGGCTCATGGTTGACTCAGCCTTCCATCCTTCCAAGGTCGGTAAAATGAGGACCCAGATTGTTGGAGGCAATATGCTGACTTTGTAAACTGCTTAGAGATGGCTATAAAGCACTATGAAGCAGTATATAAATCTAAATGCTATTTCCAATTGACCTCATGTAGGCCACAGAGCAGGGGTGAAATCCAGCAGGTTCTGACAGGTTCTGGAGAACCGGTAGCGGAAATTTTGAGTAGTTCGGAGAACCGGCAAATACCACCTCTGGCTGGCCCCAGAGTGGGGTGGGAATGGAGATTTTGCAGTATCCTTCCCCTGCCACGCCCATCAAGCCATGCCCACCAAGCCACACCACGCCCACCAAGCCACGCCCACAGAACCGGTAGTAAAAAAAATGGGGTTTCACCACTGCCACAGAGGCCAGCCAAAGGGCCAGATGTGGCCCAGGGGCCGTAAAATAGCTAGATCTGCCTTAGCCCCTAGGGGACATTTATTGCAGCTTTCAATTGTTAATTTGAATGAAACAGATTTAAGAAGCTTCCCCCCCCCCAAATTCCAAGTAGCTCATCCAATACAAGCAAACTATGGAAAATGTTGTACCAAAGGTGCTTTTTCAAGATGCAACTGGACTTTGTCCAGTTGCCTCTTGAAAAGGTATCTTTGGGACAACCATGACCTGGATGACTGAGAATCTCCATAGACCTATGGAAAATGAAGTGAAGTCTTCTGAAGACTTCACCCTCCCAAATCGCATTATGTCCACCTACGTTAATTACTGTTGAGTTTTGTTTGTTTATTATTAAATTTGTTTGCCTCCCATTTTGCCGCAAGGTGACTCTTGCTGCTTCCCAATAAAAGTGATTCTGGTTAGTAAAAATACCAAACCTTTTGCATCTGGGTGTTGATGTTATCATACCTCTCTAGACCTACGTATTTAGAGTCAGCACTGCCTACTTAAAGATACCACACTGTGTGCCTATCACAACGTACCCAAAGTGGGAGAATCAAAGAAGAAAATACTGTATGTAACCTTTGGCTCATCTAGTTCTAATCAAATGATTATGACCTTTCTGAGATCTTAGTTGCTGTATTAGGACTTTACTGGAGATTCAATCCCGAAGTTGCTAAGTGGGAAAATTAGATGAGGTGGCAATGCATTTTCCCTTGCAGAACGTATGATGACTTGTCATTACCTGCACCAACTACAAATCAGTCGTCAGGTAAGTTGAATCACTGTAGCTTCCTCAAAATCATGGTAGCTTCTTTTGCCATCCCATTACATTGTGGTCTGACGTTATTACTATTATTATTTTCAACTCATTAACATCACAGCTGTGATTCCTCTTGAACGCAAGCAACATCAAGGGATGATGAACAGGCTACTGAATTATGTGCTATGCGTACTGTTCATCATATCCACTGGTAAGTCTTTAAACTTCAACCCCTGTAGAAAAGGTGGAGAAAATATTTCTGTTTCCAGCATTATCACACGGTGTATTCTAACTCTTTATTTGCTTGTATCAGTTTATAATTTATGTCATCCACTTTTTTCTCTACTTGTTCTGTTTTTTTCTTCCACTTTCTGAATTCTTTGCTCATTTTTTATTATCATTTGTTGAAAATTCTCAAGTTTTTCATCCATATTTTGAATTTTCCTCTTCATCTCTCCGGTATCGTTTCTCACTCCCCCTATGTCTTTCCTTATCTCATTGTGAGTTTTGGTCAGGGATTTCTGTAACGCCTGGAGCAATGTTAGTACCTCCTTTTGGGATGTATTTGATTTTTCCAGCTGTAACATACTCTCAATCGACCTCTGATTGGAAGGAATTGAGGACATTGATGATGGTGTGGAAGATGCCTTCTTTCCTATTCTGGTTATATTTGAGGTTGACATCTCAGCGGCTAGTGTTGATTTCGTCTTCCCTTCTTCCCTCTATTTATAGCTAACAATGAATATTTCCATCAATCCTACTATCAACCAAAAAGATAAACCAACCAACCAGTTGATAAATTAGTAACCTGGTTGTTAAGTGAATCTGGCTTCCCCATTGACTTTGCTTGTCAGAAGGTCACAAAAAGTGACAACATGACCCCGGGATGCTGCAACCATCATCAATATAAACCAGTTGCCAAGCATCTGAATTCTGACCACAGGATCATAGGGATGTTGCAGCGGTCATAAGTGTGAAAAACGGTCACATTTTTCAGCATTGATGTAACTTTGAACAGTCACTAAATGGACTGTTATAAGTCAAGGTTACTCAAAGATGTTGAGATTTGGAAAAAGTTCAGAGAAGAGCAACTAAGATGATCAAAGGCCTGGAGACTAAACCATATGAAGAATGGCTGCAGGCTTTGGGTCTGGCTAGTCTAAAGAAAATAAAAATTAGGGGTGACATGATAGCAGTATTCCAGTATTTGAAGGGCTGCCACAAAGAAGAATGGAACAAATTATTATCCAAGGCACCAGAGGGCAGGACAAGAAACAATGGTTGGAAACTCATCAAAGAGAGAAGCAACCTGGAATTAAGGATAAACTTCCTAACAGTGAGGACAATTAACCAGTGGAATGGCTTGCCTTCAGAAATTGTGGGTGCTCCATCACTGGAGGTTTTTAAAAAGAGACTGGACAGTCACTTGTCTGAGATGGTATAGGTCCGTGATGGCAAACCTATGGCACGCGTGCCACAGGTGGCACGCAGAGCCATATCTGAGGGCACGCGAGGCGTTGCCCTATGTCAGCTCCAGCGCACATGTGTGCGCTGGCCAGCTGATTTTCGGCCTTCCGGAGGGTGGGCCCTCCCCAGTCTTGGCTTCAGGAAAGCCTCTGGAGCCTGTGGATGGCGAAAAACGGACTCAACGGGCCTACCGGAACTTCGGAAACAAACTTACGGTAGGCCCATTGGGTCCATTTTTCGCCATCCACAGGCTCCGGAGGCTTTCCTGAAGCCTGGGGAGGGTGAAAAACCGCCCAACGGCGGAAGTCCGGAGGCGTCAGTGAGGCCTGCGCGCATGCGTGGGGGGACAGCAGGGGGGTTGTGCACACATGCACGGGGGGAGGGCATTGCATTATGTGTGTGGGCATGCACACACATGCTATTGCGTGCGCGCGCGCCCTTTTGGCAACCAAGCAAAAAAAGGTTCACCATCACTGGTATAGGTTCTCCTGCTTGAGCAGGGGGCTGGACTAGAAGACCTCCAAGGTCCCTTCCAGCTCTATTCCTATTCCCATTCCCATTCCCATTCCCATTCCATTCCATTCTATTCCCTGTACAGTAGAGTTCAAGAAAGGAATCGGCCTGGAAATGACTTGCTGGTGGCCTTCTTAATCACAATTTCATATATATAAAATGTATGTCTTCATGCGAGGTAGATGCAAATGAGCATTCTGGACAGTTTTAACCTCCTGTTTTAGATGTATTAATACAGGTAGTCCTTGACTTATGACCACAATAGAGCCCCCAAATTTATGTTGCTAAGTGAGAAATTTGTTAAGTCAGTTATGTCCCATTTTACGACTTTTCTTGCCACCTTTGTTAAGTGAATCACTACAATTGTTAAATTAATAACTCGGTTGTTAAGTGAATCTGGCTTCCCCATTGACTTTGCTTGTCAGAAGGTTGCAAAAGGTGATCACATGATCCCGGGACACTGCAATGGTCATAAATGTGAGTCAGGTACCAAGCATCTGCATTTTGATCATGTCGCCATGGGGATGCTGCAACAGTCATAAGTGTGAAAAATAGTCATAAGTCACTTTTTACAGTGCCATTGTAACTTCGAACGGTCACTAAATGAACTGTTGTAAGTCGAGGACTATCTGTAGTTAACAATCCTTTACATGTCCTTTGATTTCATGGCTTTTAATGTTCTTACACACCCAATTCCTATGGTTCCCCCCCCCTCTTTTTGCAGCAAATGCCATCTGGTGTTTCCAATGCTTCATGCCAACACGTACTGGGAAATGTGTTAGGCCATATGACTTCTGTTGGGCTGGTCAAAAAGCAGCGTGTTTTATCTTAAGCGTCTATTTTGGTAAGAATAGAATTTTGTGTTAATTGCAGAACACCCTTCAGGTTGGCCCCGTCTTCACCTTTTCAATGATATACATATTTTTAATCAGTAGGTAGCTCGATTGATTCTGAAGGATTCTGAAGTTCTTCATGCCATACAACAAAATTACAAGTGGAAGCTTGTAATCATATTTTTTTTGCATGGTTTCTAGTGCTTATTTTATGTTGCTGGGCATTGAGAGGGCACTTCCCCACTTTTCTTAGGATGGCTTTTGTGTTCGAAGCCCATGATCTAAAGATACATTTTCATTCTACTTGTAGAGCTATGAATACTGCTGATATTCAGCCTTTGGAGCACAATTTCAAATTTTAGATTTATGGGTGGTTTTAAGGGAAGAAATGGGGACAGTTTACCTTTGGAAGCCTTCTATTCACCCCTCTATCCTTAACCACCCCCACCCCCAAGCTAAAAAAAAAAATCAATTGAAAAATTTAATTTAATCTTCTAGTGCCTTTACACCATTACTGGATGATTTCTCATAGTTCTCTAGAAAATCACTAGATGCAACAAAAATGGTAGTAAAAAAGGGCTACCATGATCAGATAATTTTTATTTGTTCTTATCTGGAAGTTATGTCTGTTTCAGAAAATGTTTATGCTACAACTGGCTGATTTCAATAAGACAACTCTATTTGGGTCTGGGGAACATTAATAGCATGTGCCAGTGGTTCTCAACCTATGAGACCAACCTCCTGTGGGCCGCAGAACCCAGGGCGGGGTCCATGGTGTTGTTCCAGGGGGTTCGTGAAGGCTTGAAGAAATGTTATGATTTAAATCTTAGGTCTTGGGGGACCATGGATATGGTCTGTGACCATAAAAGGTATTTAAAGGGGGGTCCATGGTAAAGAAAAGGTTGAGAACCACTGGCATATGCAATGTACTTATGGATGAACTTTCACTCATATGAAATTTGACATACTGTAATGTCACAAGTTATGGAGAATTCTAGTGAATAGTGATTGATTGATTGATTGATTGTATGCCATAAAGTTGGCACTGGCCTTGAGCAAGCACATAGACTTTTCTTCATCATGATCTCTCTCTAACTTGGTCTTTCAGGTTTTCCAGTGGTGTACTCATTGCTACCGTAACTGAGTATATCTACCTTGATATAGCTGTCCCCTTTCCTTCAATCTTTTGCAGCATTGGAATCTTCCAGGTCTTTCCAGGAGTCTGGAGTAGGAGTCAGGCTAGTATTTGTGTTCAAGAGAAAACTCCATTTGTTTTCTTGTGGGTCCATGTTACTCTCAGGAATCTTCTCCAAAGCAAACTTCAAAAGTGTCAATACTCTTTCTATTCTGCTTCTTCAAATTCTAGTGAAGAGAATACCAAGTAAGAAATCAATAGTCAATTATCTTAATATAAGAGCTGAAATCTGTGGGCAGTTGATGGTTGATTGAACTGTCTAAGAAGTAGCAATCATTACATCAGTCATTAGGTCAACCAACCAACCAATTCTCCAGGAATTTCTGCTGTTACACTAAAGTCAGAAGAAGACCAGGTTTATTGATTTCTTAGGCAATAAAATTAAATGGAGTGGGCCAGAACATTACATAGATGTATACAATTATAATGTTATTATATGCAACTATAATGCTATTCAAAGCATTGGAGAACTTTTGAGGTATGAAATCCAGTGCTAACTAAACCGAGATCAACAGTTTCTTGATGTTCTTTTTTTCTTTTTTCCAGGAAGAAGCTTTCTCCAGTCTGAAGCTGGTTGCATCCAACACTGCACAGATGAAAATAACCCGTCAGTTCATATTTGGCATAAAATGTCTTGCTGTAATTTCGATTATTGCAACAATTAGGTTTATGGCTGGAATCCTGAGAGAAGAAAGGGCTGAGCAGCCTTGGACAACAGAAGCTGTAGTTTTAAGATATTCAGAACAGCAAAATCTGTCAGTGGTACTTTGAATAATAAACAATTTCTTCTTCTCTCATATGTGTTTTGCTAATAGTAATTAAGTACTGTATGTCTAGTCCAACAAAGAGAACGAATAGGGGTAACATGACATCTATCACAGAGAAGAGGGAGCCAACTTATTTTCTACAGGACAAGACATAATGGTGGAAGCTTAAGAAAAAGAGGTCCAAGTAGCTCATTTCCTGACAGTGAGAACAATAAACCAGTGGAACTGTTTGCCTTCAGAAGTTGTGTGTGCTCCATCACTTAAGGTTTTTAAGAAAAGATTGGACAGCTATTTTTCCAGAATGGTATCAGAATATCTCATGTATGTATGTATGTATGTATGTATGTATGTATGTATGTATGTATGTATATAATATCTCATATATATACACATATATATGTAATATCTCAT
>QLTV01000450.1:109575-133000 GCA_003457575.1 Thermophis baileyi
TGCCGGCTGGCGGGACCGCGTGGTAGGGCCTTCTCTGTAGCCACTCCGACTCTGTGGAACCGGCTTCCCCCCGAGATCCGTACTACCCCCACCTTACTGGCCTTCCGTAAAGCCCTTAAGACCTGGCTTTTCCGGCAGGCCTGGGGCCAATAGTTGTTCTGATTGGCCCATGCATGGTTGCGTGAATGTTTTATTTTAAATATAGTTGGGGGTTTTTTTTTTCCCCTTTCTTTTTTAAATTGTTTTTATATGTTTTATTTTTTATGATGTAAGCCGCCCAGGGTCCTTCGGGAGTTGGGCGGCATATAAATTTTATAAAATAAATAAATTAAATAAATAAACTGTCTAGATCTGTCTTAGTTTGTCAGCCATTATATCCCCATCTCTCCTCCCTTCAATAGTTCTTCCCAATATATTTGTGTGTGTGTGTGTGTGTGTGTGTGTGTGTGTGTACATTTTCCAATTATTTGCCAGCTCATGGATAGCCCTCCTTTCTCCTATGGGAAAGTATCTTTTATGGACAAGTGGTATCATTTTTTCTATTTTTTACAGTTCTGCTATTAACCACAAAGAACAGGAGGTCTCTGTATGTCTGAATGTATGTGCAATAGCTCTGGACAATAGGAAGTTGCCACAATGACCCAAATGTATGGAATTAATAATTTGATTGCTGATTTATCTAGCAATATATCATTTTGACTAAAACCAACTAAACTTTGTTTGAACGAACAAAACTCTGTATACGTAATCTCTTTGTCTGATGTTTCATAAACCAAGAATTCTCAGGCAATTAAAAACGGATTCTCAGCATAAAATAAATGATCTCACTCACAGTAGTTTATATAGCCTGCTTTCTTATATTATTTTCACAACAGAGTTGGTTCACACATCATACTAACTCATAGTTTAACTGTGTTTCATTTCAGGCACAAGTGGTTGAGTGAGTCCATATATAATGCGAAGCACAAACCATGATTTATAATATACCTAGTGGTGAGTTCACAATATTGTTAAGTCAAAACCAATCAAATCACCTAACTGGTTTAGCATGATGTCAATCCATGAATTAGTAGGCTAGAGACTATAAGTATTTTTATCTTCAGAATTAAAATCCACAGTATTTAATGGAATTTATTCCTTAGAATGTGTCTTTTCTATTGGAAAATATACAGCTGAAGAAAGTGCAAAGGCATGCAAC
Source organism: Thermophis baileyi (assembly GCA_003457575.1). Classification (NCBI taxonomy): domain Eukaryota; kingdom Metazoa; phylum Chordata; class Lepidosauria; order Squamata; family Dipsadidae; genus Thermophis; species Thermophis baileyi. The sequence goes on from QLTV01000450.1 coordinate 110,774, forward strand.
TTTTTCACAATTGCCCCCAAACTGGCTATTAAAATAGGCAGTCTAACTCTACTAGATTCCAGCAATGAGTTACAGGAGTCCCCAAACTTGGCAACTTTAAGACTTGTGGACTTCAACTCCCAGAATTCTCCAGCCAGCATAGCTGGGAGCTGGGAGAATTCTGGGAGCTGAAGTCCACAAGTCTTAAAGTTGCCAAGTTTGAAGATCTCTGAGTGAAAATCTTCTGAATTTCTAGCAGTTTCTCTGATCATTGCAGCCCACATAGGGTAGTCTTGATTAACTCCAGATAACACTACTGTGGACTTCCTGGTACAAGAGAAGAAGCAATTGTCTGAGCAGAAAGAAGGATGCAAATCAAATACAGGTAGTCCTCAATTTACAACAGTTCATTTAGTGACCAAAGTTACAATGGCATTGAAAAAAGTGACTTATGACCATTTTTCACACTTATGACCATCACAGCATTCCCATGGTTACATGATTTACATTCGGATGTTTGCCAACTGGTTCATATTTATGATGGTTGCAGTGTCCCGGGGGTTACATAATCATCATTTGTGACCTTCTGACAAGCAAAGTCAACAGGGAATCCAGATTAACTGAACAACCGTGTTAATAATTTGCAGTGATTAACTTAACAAATATGGTAAGGAAAGTCATAAAATGGGGCAAAATTCACTTAACATATTTCTCACTTAGCAACATAAATTCTGGGCTCAATTGTGGTCATAAGTCAAGGACTACCTGTAAATAAGCAATCCTGAAGGACCTAGCTTGACTTGTATATTAGTGTGAACTCAATAGGCAAACAACTTGAAATTGTTGTATTTGCTTAGAAATATTTCATCTGAATTTGACTTTCTTGGAAGAAAAGTGTGGTAGGCACTGGCATGATTGCATTTTTAATCTATTCCTCCCCCCAAAACAATCAATTATACATGCTGCATGAAGAACATCTGAAGATTTTAAAAGCTAGGGTTTGTTCAACAGGTTAAGGGTTTATGTTTGTAGACAATATCAAGTCGTAATTGACAGACACACCTCATACTAAATCACAGGCAATCAAAATACAAAGTAAGGCTTCAAATTGTGCTTCTTTAATGGTCCCACAGTTTCTTCTCATGCACTTCTAGGAAAAGTCAAACAGCTGTGCTGGTACATCATTTTAAAAGCACAATACTTTTAATCATGGCTTGTTGATTAGCTGGCTGCGCTCACAATATAATTTACAAGCAGAATGGCTGGGTTCCCATAAGCTGATTCAGAGCCAAAGAAATGTTATGGTTTAAGATAAGACGGGAATCCAAATAATTGTAAAAATAAAACAAAATTTTAAAAAAGAGTTCGTTTGTATTTTTCTCTGTAGTTCTGTAACCATCAATACAATATTATGCTATACACTAATAAATACAGCTTGTATCTGCCTGGAATGTCCTCTTAAAGTAATAAGCTACGTTTGCACAACAAACTGGCATCCCAGTACATAGATGTTCCACTTCTGCCAGCTTGAAGGCCACACTGAGCTTTCTCTGCACAGTGAAGTTACGTTCTAAATGTTGGTGGGGAGAAGATCCCCAAAGGCTACACATACCTTGTGAAGAAGGTATTTTTGAACCCCAGGCTTAGGGTAGCCTCTTCGGTTGTTTTGTGCCAATTGTAATTAATTCAATAAATCATGGCTAAATTTGTCCCCCCTCCTTTACAGAATGCTCTTCAGATACAGTATGTTGGGTTACAACTTCCAATACCCAATCTATCAAAGTTACTGGAACCTAGAGATTAAGGTGGTGGCCATTGTAGACTAGTAAAATTGGAGAATACCAGCTTGAAGAAAGTTGGTTTATACCCTTCCCTAATTTGGGAGAGATTTTAGTAGGAGTGGGCTGGTTTTCTTTAAGACTGAAATTTTATTCTAGGTTCAAGGCTTACTTGATTGGCCTAAGGAGAGGTTAAACACCTGATTTCCTTTTATAAAGGATGTCTGTTCAAAGCAGGTTTGGTGGTTCTTTCTGAAACTTTGGTGAGTTACTTGCATGAAAATCTCATGCTAATCTGAACTAAAAAAAATGGGGGGGGGGGAACTTATACATTCTTTTGTTTATGCTTGGTTTCAACAAATTTGCCATCTACTTCATGTGTTTTTTTCTTGTTTATTCAGCTGAAAACAGCATCTAAAAGAACATCTAATTGGACTTGGGGTTCCCATTTAAAAATTAAAGTGGAAAGGAAAAAGATTGTGAGAAACTTCTGGGGGAAATTAACCCGGATAAAAGGTTAACTTTAGCAGGTTCACTTACTGTAGTAACAGGATAACTTGGATACCATTGCAGTAGGTTGTGTCGGGGATCTACTAAGACTTTTACCCAGAGCTTTGTAATGTGGATATTTGACCTTAGGTAGTAGTTATTTTCAAAATATTCATTTGAAATCATCTCTTTTAAAATGTATTAAGAAGTGAGAGCACATTCTTTCTGAAATGTTTTATAATGTTACCTCTTTGTAGGTGAAATGGTTTTATCTTATTCCCGAACTCTGGCAACAATTGTAGTTATGTATTTTGATTATTTGCAGGTGAGTAAGATGAGCCTAAGACCCAAAGTTGCTTTTTCAAGAGGCAACTGGACTTTCTTTTTTTCTTTGAAGGCATTTTGCTTCTCATTCAAAAAGCTTCTTCAGTTTCTTGGATGAGAAGCGAAACATCTTCAAAGCAAAACAAGAAAGTCCAGTTTGCCTCTTGAAAAAGCAGCTTTGGGATAACTATGACCTGGGTGACTGAGAATCTCCATAGACATGAGCCTAACACATTTAGCCACTGAAAATAAATATACACTGCTTTGGCTCAACTCAAACTGCAATTAAATTCCCAAAAGAAGCAAGCTGGGGTGCTATTTTTCACAGCTCTGAAGATTTTGCAATACATTTTGAATGGTCCATCTGCTAACTGTCCAGAATTTACACAGTCCCTTGTCTTTGTCTTTTTAAGAGGATCTTTCTTGAAGCAATGGCCTTGGAAGCCAGCTCTGCTACCAATGAGAGTTTTTGCTCTGAAAAGCCTGTTTGTGTAATCTGGGGTAAGAAATGTTTTCTCTGGATTTGATCTAATCTAAGCCATCCACAGGAGAAAGTGAGTTGGCCAAACAATTTTCTAACTTCCCCTTTTTTCTGTTCAGGATGTCAGCTCAACAGGGAGAATCCAGTCTATACATTTGATACTCCAGAAGAGTGGTCCTGTGAGCAGCAGTTAGCTCTAAGAACAGTAAGTGAATAGCTGGTCTTTTTTTTAAAGAAGGTGAAATCCAAAGGGTTGGAGGTCAAAATGTTCTTCACCAGTCCCTGTGCTTCACATCTATTTTCTTCTCACTGCCTCCTACATCAGTGGTTTTCTTTTCCTCTGTTGATATCAAAGTACGGTTGAATGCAAAGTGCTGAAATAAGGTTGGGGCTTATATTTTAACAGCTTAGTTTCATAGCATTCCGTTAAAAAAAAAGTTACCAATTTGGGGCATTTTGAATATTGAGTTATAGTTTTCTCCTTCAAAAGACTCTGGGTGTGGGGTTTCTATGTTTGTGAATCTCCAGAGAAAAATGACAGATATGTAAGTCAGGTTTCTAACTCTTGCATGGGTATAGGGCTTAGTGTGCAATTTTCTTTAGATCCAGGGACTTGGTGGAATATATGTGGGATGCATGTAGACACACATTGAGGAAAATGGATAGCGTAGAAGTACTGTAAGCAGTAAATAAACATTTTTTTCTTAATCATAACCAATCATAACCAGTTCCCCTATTCAAATGGTTAGGAATATTTCTGCCTTATTTACAAAATTCAGAGGTGTACAACTGTATAAAAAATCTTGCTAAGAGGTTATATTATGGAGTAATGATACAGTGGAATGGTTTGCTTAATAAATCTTTTTCTACTGGTTAATGACTGCAATAAAGTTATTTATAAAGCCATAGTTGCACAGAGGTTAGAATGCAGTATTGCAGGCTAACTCTGTCCTTGGTCAGGAGTTCGATCCTGACCAGCTTAAGGCTGACTCAGCCTTCCATCCTTCTGAGGTCAGTAAAATGAGGACCCAGATTGTTGAGGTCAATACACTAACTCTGTAAACTGCTTAGAGAAGGCTGTAAAGCACTATGAAGCAGTATAAAAGTCTAAGTGCTGTTGCTATTTGAATTTATATAAACCTTAAACATTGGTTTATACATTAGAATGACACAAGTTTATGCAACATATTAAGTCAAAACTTCAGTCAACTCATCCTCGGGAGCTATATATCTAGGATTTATGAGGGCTAAACTGAATGTATTTCTTGGTCAGAGAATGTCAGGGTGTTGAGAAGCTGTCTCCAGAACTCTCTATTCAGAAATAATGAGGGTCTTTAAGATATTGTTAGCCTTGGTGACTCTGCCTTTCTTTCAAGTAGATCTGCCTTGGGGAAAATTCCAAGGATGAATTCCATGTTGTAGAGATCTTGCCGCCAAAGAGTAGCACCAATTCTACTCCAGTGCGCATTGCAACCTTGAAACTTTCTATACTTCCAATGGTGAGTGATATCATAATCATTATTTTTTAGAATTTCTCATTTGGTACGGTAGATCATTCCAAACACCTTCTAAAGCTAGCTTTTCCTCTAAAGTTTTCTAGCAACCATAGTTGTACTCTTTAAAACATTTCTCTCATGTAGTTCAGCTGTAGTGCCTCTTGACCTCATCCAATAGATGCAACAGTAGACTTTGCTAGCCACTGTTCAGTCAGATACAGATTAACAGAGTTGGAAGGGATCTTATAGATCATCTAGTCCAACCCCCCCACCCAAGCAGACCCTACACCATTTCTGACAGATGGCAGTCAGTCTCTTCTTGAAAGCTTCCAGGGATGAAGCTCCCACAACTTCTGAAGGCAAGCTGTTCCATTGGTTGATTGCTCTCACTGTCAGAAAATTTCTCCTCATTTCCAGATTGAATCTTTCCTTGTTCAGTTTCCATCCATTATTCCTTGTCTGGCCTTCAGGTGCCTTGGAAAATAGTTTGACCCCTCCCTCTCTGTGGCAGCCCCTCAAATATTGGAAGACTGCTATCATGTCACCCCTGGTCCTTCTCTTCACTAGACCAGCCATGCCCAGTTCCTGCAACCGTTCATCGTATGTTTTAGCCTCCAGTCCCCTAATCATCTTGGTTGCTCTTCTCTGCACTCTTTCTAGAGTCTCAACATCTGTTTTATAGTGTGGTCACCAAAACTGGATGCAGTATTCTAGGTGTGGTCATACTAAGGCTTTATAGAGTGATATTAGTACCTCCCTTGATCTTGATTGTATCCCTCTGTTAATGCAATTTAGGATTACATTGGCTTTTTTGGCTGTCAAGTTAGTATTCATGGTTTTTGTATTTTTGCTTAATTGAAATGTTGAATAGCTTCTCAGGCTATGAATTTTTATGTTCTCTAGGCTACCCTAGCAGGGCTTGATTTGACTCCTCCCATCACATTTAGGCTAAAATCAGGATCTGGACCCGTGTACCTTGCTGGACAACATGTAACAGGTACAATCCAAAGCCCCTGAGACAATCTGAAGTTGATCTAGGGTTCTATTAAGTAGGTCTTCAGATCTGCTCAAATGTGTTTGTGTTATATAGAATTATATATAATTTCTGAAAACGTATTTTCTGCTGGTTAATGACTGCAATAAAGTGATTTGAATTTTGAAAACATATTTGTCTAATATGCTATCTATAGCTCCTTTGCTGTGATCACTTGCAGATTGGTTTAAGACTCGGTTCATACATTGTATAGGGTTAGGGTTGGATTGATTTGGGATTAATGTACTGTGGGAACTCAGCAACTATAAATTAGAAACTATCAGGGAACTGTGAGCTATATGCCAATATGTTTTATGAATCAAAAGTGATCGTAGTTTACAAACCATGGCTGGTTGTAATCTGCAAATCCAACTTGTGTGTTTATGCATGAAAACCAATGTAGTATATCGGTTAAGGTGCTAGATTAGTAACACATTTGAGTCCTCCTTTATATACGAAATCTGGAAGAGTGACTTCAGGATAGTAACTTTCTCAGTTCTAAATGGGAAATATATACCCACCAACCCATATTATATCAGCATAGGATATTGCAATCAATAACAATCTAGTAACCAGTAATGGATTGGTTTGGGCTGAAGATAACCTTGAACTACGCCGTCTACATTCTGACCTAAGCTTAGTACACAAGATTATCTACCATAACGTCCTACCTGTTAACGACTACTTTAACTTCAACCGCAATAACACAAGGGCTATCAATAGATACAAACTAAATGTAATCCGCTCTAATCTTGATTGCAGAAAATACGACTTCAGCAATAGAGTAGTAAATGTCTGGAACACTTTACCTGATCCTGTTGTTAGTTTCTCTAACCCCCATACCTTTTACCTTAAACTGTCTACCATGGACCTTACAAAATGTAATCTGCTCTAATCTTGATTGCAGAAAATACGACTTCTGCAATAGAGTAGTAAATGTCTGGAATACTTTACCTGATCCTGTTGTTAGTTTCTCTAACCCCCATACCTTTTACCTTAAACTGTCTACTGTGGACCTTACACTTTTCTTAAGAGGTCCTTAAGGGGGCGTGCATAAGCGCACCAGCGTGCCTACCGTCCCTGTCCTACTGTACCCATTTGTATGTACTCATTTTATGTGTTTATGGCTATGTTTTGCTTCTTTATATCCATTTATTTGTGCCATTTTTTCATGTGTCCTGTTTCCTTGCACTTGTTGACAAATAAATAAATAAGATATACATATGTAATCCAGGCCTAGCAAAGATTTAATTGCAAATATTAAATGCATGAACTTCTGTTTGCTTCAGCCCTTCCTCCCATTACCTTTGCTAGGAAAAATCTGCAAGAAAAATATCTAAACCAGATTTAGTTGAATCTTGAGCCTTATATTGGAACATCAACTATATTTAGTAGATTATTGTTTTTCAGCAGTTCTCCATGAATGCTGTAAAGCTATAAATGGAAATGATTTGGCTGGATAAGGTATCTCGTCTCCAAAAACAGAATCAGGCTGTTTTAAATAATCATATTGCTCTGCAAAAAGGGATTTATTGTGGATTGTGATCTGGCAATAATTGAGGGGTTCACATGTGTGGTAGAAACAACTTCTAGACATCTGAAGGTCTGGACCAGGGGTGGGTTCTAACTTACCTTGCTGCCGGTTCGTTTCCTCCCACGCCGCGTGGGCGCGCCTCGTGGGCGCAGTGCAAAAATAAAAAATAAAAAAAAATTCCCCCCCCCAAAAAAGCCGAAAACAAGATGGCAACGCATGCGCAGTGCTGGAAACTCGGCTTCTGCACATGCGCAGAAGAAAAAAAACCCGGAACCCCCCCCCAATTTTTTTTAAAAAAAATCCAAAAAAATTCAAAAAAAGATGGCGGTGTTCACAGACCAGCTCTGTGACGTCATTGTGATGTCACCAGCAGGTCGCTACCAGTTTGGCAAACCGGTCCGAACCAGGAGGAACCCACCTCTGGTCTGGACATGAACTTCCCAGCTTTATTTGGTTTATTAGGAATGGCAAGTTCTCAGAACTGATTTCTGCATGTAGAATTGAAGATGTGACAACAAAAAAATGCAGACTGAGTATAGCTAATCCCAAAGATGTTTTTTTCAAGAGGCAACTGGACTTTCTGGTTTTTCTTTGAAGACTTTTTGCTTCTCATCCAAGAAGCTTCTTCAGATCTGACTGAATGGTGGGAATAGAAGGATTTATACTCCTTGTAGACAGCTGGATATTTGCATTCTTTTAGAGAGTAGCTGGGAGATATATAGTCAAAACAACATTCTTTTCTCCAAGAGTCAAGGCTACTCTGCCTTGCACCTGGAGGGGTGTGACTGGGAGGCATCTCCAGTTGGGACGGTGCATTGATTGGACCATGTGATGGACATGTGGGTGCCGGGGCAGGGACTTGGACTTTCTTTTGGGTGGGGAAAACCCAGAAGTCTTCAGATTCGGGTTTTCCCGGATGTGCCAATATGACATCTCTAATAAAATGGAACTTTGAGGAAATGCAAGCCTCGGAGTCTCTTTTCGTTGGGGTTGTTACTTGGAACCCTGACACCTGGTTCCTGTAGTCTGCAGTTTTTTCTCTGGAAATCCATTCCTACTCCCACACCATTCAAAGGGTGTTCATCCCAAATTGTATAGCTAAAAGTCTGTAGAGATTCTCAGTCATCCAGGTCATGGTTGTCCCAAAGGTGCTTTTTCAGGAGGCAACTAGACTTTCTTGTTTTTTCTTTGAAGACATTTCACTTCTCATCCAAGAAGCTTCTTCAGCTCTGACTGGATGGTGGGGAATAGAAGGATTTATACTCCTTGCAGACAGCTGGTCATTTGCATTCTTTTAGCGAGTCATTAAGGCCAGCTGGAGGTTTATCTGTGTCCTCAAGGTCACCGGAGTGGTGCAAATTGGTGTGGAGCCTCCTTGGAACTGTTGAAAGGACTGTGTTGTAGACTGGGGATAGTTGATGTTGTATCCCTCCTCCTCTGTTGAGAGAGGGCTGTTCAATTTTGACATAGATGGCCTCTTTAACCCCTTTCAAACCAGCGATCCTCTCTGTCCAAAATAGGAACTTTGTTGTCTTCTAAATGCAGATGGACTGCTGAATCTAGTCCTGATGGGTTTGTTCTCCTATGTTGTGCCATGTGTTTATGAAGTGGTTGTTTCGAAACAAACTCTTGAAAAAAGCACCTTTGGGATAACCATGACCTGGATGACTGAGAATCTCCATAGACATTTAGAGTATAGCTAATGTTCCATTTCATATGTCCTTTAAAGAAAATTGTCTGTGGCTGCAGTCAAGGCAGTTTTCATAAAACTAGCAACATCTATAGCTCTGTTTTCCTTTGCAGTTGGCTTGCACTGGAATGGAGATGAGGATCAGGAGAGAGAGTCTTCTTCTTCATCATCACAGCAAAGTGATGACTCAGACAGCTCTTCCACGGAAGACTCGCCGATAAAACCTGTGAAACGTCCAGCCAGCAAGCATGTGCCTTCAACCAAGAAGGGACCTGTTCAGGAACCAACTCTGGTAAAGTTAGAAAGAAACAATTAGATTTTAATGCACAAGTAGGCATATAAGTTGATTCAGCTGTTTTCCATATAAGAGGCCTTCATCCTGCAGTGGATAAACAATGGCTAAAATGATGGTGATGATTTTATATATCTCGATCTACCTATGTACCTATGTACCTTTCTGTCTCTCTGGTCTCTGTCTCTGTCTGTCTGTCTGTCTGGTCTCTGTCTGTCTCTCTGTCTTCCTGTCTCTGTCTCTCTCTTTCTCTCTCTGTCTCTGTCTCTCTCTGTCTTTCTGTCTCTGTCTCTCTGTCTCTATCGCTCTCTGTCTCTCTCTCTCTTTGTGTCTCTCTCTGTCTCTCTCCGTCTCTGTCTCCATCTACATCTCCTCCATCTCCTCCACCTCTATCTATCTCTGTCCACATACATACAATGGCTAAAATGATGATTTATATCTAAAATCATCATTTTAGCCATTATTTAGCCATTGACTACACAGATAGTCTTTGACTTACAACAGTTGAACTTACAATGGCACTGAAAAAGTGACTTTTGATCATTTTTCACACTTATGACCGTTGCAGCATCCCCATAGTCATGTGGTCAAAATTTGGATGCTTGGCAACTGACTCATATTTATGATGGTTGCAGTGCCCCAGGATCATGTTGTTCTCTTTTGCGACCTTCTGACAAGTAAAGTCAATTGGGAAGCCATTTAACAACTGTGTTACTGACTTAACAACTGCAGTGATTCAGTTAACAACTGAGGCAACAAGGTTATAAAATGTGGCATAATTCAATTAACAACTTTTTCACTTAGCAACAGAAATTTTGGGCTCAACTATGGTGGTAAGTTGGGGACTACCTGTGTATGGTAGAGGACCCAAGATTGAGGATGACGCATACCACCCATAAGGGTGAGAACGGAATTTTTAATATATAATTTATATGAAATAATCCTGTGACCCACTGAATTATCCTTGGAGAGAATGCAGTCTTATGTGACCAGAATGAACATTAAATTTTAGGCTGATCTAAAAATTTTTTTACCTCAATGCTGCATGATCATGTGATCACTGAAGAAGACTATGTTTCATAAATAGAAAAAATAATTATACTGGCAAATGAACTCCAAGTCAATATTTACTTACCTGAAAGGATAAACAGAAGGACCATAGGCAAACAAAAAAGCAGTGGGAGCAAGAGGGACTTCTGACTTCCTGTCGGCTTCCCCAGTGACTTTGCTAGTGGGAAGCTTTCAAGAAGCATCAGAAGTCATGATCATATGACTGCCAGGATGCTGCAATGGACACAACTTTGTGAATAAAACTCGTCTGAACATTGTGGAAATTTCAATTCTGCAGGAATAATGGCTCCCAGATTTTTTAATGCAATTCTTTAAGTTAACAGATTTTGATTAAAACATTTTTGAGGTATAATGCACTCAAGTACCCAAAATGTAATTGTGTGTGTGTGTGTGTGTGTGTGTGTGTGTGTGTGTGTTGGCAGCTATTGTAACTTTGAAATTGGGTTGTAAGTAGCTTTAGTGGAATCTGTTGTAACTTAAAATGGTTGCTTGAGTGATCGGTTGTACGTTGAGGGTCCTGTTTTAAATGTCCATGAGTGGCATCTCTATGTCCATGTAACTGTGAATGCCTTGGCTTTTTCCTACAGACAAAAAAAGGAAACAGAGGAAGGAAGCCTACTCCTAAGGGGGAACTGCGGCTTTAAATTCCTGCAGAAGGTGAAATAGATGTGTCTTCCTTGAACCCATTTGATGGAGATGAAGACCCTTTTCAAATCCAAAGAGGTTCTCTGAAGAAGGGGCTTCTTCAATTTTTTCCCCACAAGTCATTCACTTATTAGATATGGGCACTTCATCCCTAAAGTAAAAACCTATAGGATGAAACCTTGCTTTCAAACCTTTGCATTTCTGGAAATTAGAAGTTTTTTCTCTTAACACAAAACGGATGGCTATAAAAACAGTAGGTGCAGTGTATGCATGATTTAGGAATGGTTAAGCCCCATTTTCAACTTCAGGAACTGTACAAGAAGCCATTAGAAAGTAAAATATGTATCTTCCTCTACTTTTGCTTCTTCCATGCGATCTAAATTTGACCAGTAGAATAAATTGGCAAGATCTTGACAGATTGATGCATTTGGAAAGGGATGGATATATATGTCACTATGTTCTTGTAAAAGAATTAAACATTCACATCAATATGGTTTGTGGCCTTTTTTTGAGGGGGCAAAGCTCTGAGAAAGATTAATGTAAACATTTTTATGTTTTTTGAGTGGAAAAAGCTAGACTTTCAGCCACAGCAGGAATTAGGTATGATAGGGTAAGAATAGATTATGTGGATCCTTTATGAATATGATCCATCATATATAAGTGATATGAGTTTCTTCCAAACCAGGTAGGCTGTAAAGGAATATTCCACCTCTTCCTGTTTGTCTTTTCCATCCTAATTAGAGGTCTTTCTTTGATGAAGGGGACCACAGCATCAGTGGTGGGATTCAATTTTTTTTACTACCAGTTCTGTGGGCGTGGCTTGGTGGATGTGGCTTGGTGGGCATGGCTGGGTGGTCATGTGACTGGGTGGGCATGGTTGGGTGGGCATGTGACTGGGTGGGCATGGCCAACTCCACATCACTCACATTGAGGGGCGCTTTGCCTTGCCTCACCCTGCTTGCCTGGCCTCCCGAGCTCTTCTGGTCTTTGTCTATTAATTTGTCTACTACTACAGTGTCTGGTTGATTATCTAATGACTGCCTGTCCTGGATCCAGAATTCCCACAGATTCTTAGCTCTATTATTCTCCACAATCTTCTGTGGAAACTCCTTGATGGCTAGCTGGAGAATTCTGGGAGTTAAAGTACTACCTCTGAATGAAATGTGAAACCTTCACAACATATTTTAAATGATTAAATGAGTCCCAGAATGTCTGCAAACATAAATGTCCTTCTTGGAAAAGAATTTTTAGGTGTACCTTGGATAGACCCAAATTTCTTGACATTGGTAGAATGTGCAAAAAATATCACAAGAACTCTGGTCAGAATGGCTATGGACATGTATCAAAATAGGTTGCAAGGATGCTCCAGGAACTGCAATTCCTATGTGGTTTCTTGAACAGCCAGTTGTGGCATTTGATGCCAATGCTTTAGGAGAGAAATAAAAAAAATAATAGCAAAATACAGGTTGTCCCAAGATAGATATGACTCACAGGAACAAACACACAACTTCTTATTAAATGCTTCTCATATTAGCCTAGGATCGAGAACCCCAGTTGAACAATGCTTTTCTCAGGGAACAATTAAAATGGATCCTTGTTAGTTTTTAATCTGTATTTACAATTCTTTTTTAAAAATAACATATAAAAATTCCATTTTCAATTTAACAGTGTGTTGTCTGGGTACAAATAGTTTTAGGAAATAATAATCAAAATATTTACAACAGTATTCATTACATTAGTATTGGTTATAATAATAATGGTGTTTAACCATTTAACATACCTTCCTTATATCATTGATCCTTTTCGTATATTTCCCTGTTTCTAACTCCTGTTTTTGTCAGCTAACCATTGATAAAATGAGTCCCAAGTCAAAAAGTATTCAGTTTCTTTCTTTTCCTTAATTGTAAATGTTAGCCTATCCATTTCTGCAAATTCTAGTATTTTTTTAATCACATTTTCATCTGTTGGGATCTCTTCACTTTTCCATTGTTGTGCAGAAAGATATGACCCACAGGAACAAACACACAACTTCTTATTAAATGCTTCTAATATTTGCCTTGGATCGAGAAACCCAGTTGAACAATGCTTTTCTCAGGGAACAATTAAAATGGATCCTTGTTAGTTTTTAATCTGTAGTTACAATTCCAATAAAATTACATTTCAAAGAATATAACTCTTCAAGAATAATTGGATGCTTGAATTTTAAAATGGAACAGCAACCAAATTTTGAATGGGGGGGGGAACGGGACAATGAAGGAGAATATTGGTAACTCAGGGTTGAAATGGGCGTCCTTTAAGGTCTTTGAGTTTGGTTGTTTTCTTGCAGATGTTTTCTTATCCAAACTAAGTATCATCATCTGCATGGATGCACTTAATTTGGGTAATGAAATGTCTGCAAGAAAACAACCAAACTCAGAGACCTCCAAGGATGCCCATTTCAACCTTGAGTTATAGAGAACCAACGACCCCTCAAAAGACAGAGAATTTTTCTGAAATGTGCTACTTTTTACCTCCGATCATTCAAACGCTGTTAACTGGGCAATTTGAAGGTATACATTGGGCCGAAGATAGTCTTCAATTGCTTTGGAAAAGGTTCAAGTGTAAACATAAGATACAATTTTATATGAATACAATATCTTTGGGTGAGTCTAATTTCAATGTATTTTCCAGTTGATTAAGAAAGGTTTCATAATGTCTTACTCAAGCATTCAGGTGTAGCCTACAACGAGGCTCAGAACATACTGCACTGGGCTATTGCTGATTCTTGGTCATAAGATTTTTATTGTAATTTTGGAATATTTATAACTCCATCTTCAATGTCCAGAGAACTTATATCCATCTGTGAGTTGCTGAGAAAGCATCTCTGTGTGAGTTGTAATACTGACTTCAATAACAGGTCAGGATCATCTTCATCAATTCTATCAAAGTTCCATCAAAATCTTTAATCTTATTTCAAAGCAACGAGCGCTGGAAGGAAAGAAACCATGAGCAAGGTTTTGTGGTTCTCGATTGCCATCCTTCTCTGCTCTGCCTTGGGTAAGTAGCCAAAATTAGAGCTATGAGCAGTATTGCCACAATAAGTGTATTTTTGGATAGTGTACTCGCTTCCTTCATTTTGTCCATGATTGAGCCATAAACCAAGTGACCCACTGCTTCTAAGTGAGCATCAGGGGTGGGTTCCTCCCGGTACGGACTGGATTGCCCGAACCGGTAGCGACCCGCTGGTGACATCACGGATCCGGTTCGGTCGGTGCCAGTCCGTGGACGCCGCCATCTTTTTTTGTGATTTTTTTGTGAATTTTTTTACTGTTTGGAAGGTTTTTCCTCTTCTGCTGCTGGAAAAAGGGCCCTCCTGCCCATCCCTGGGTTTATACTGACCTTTATTCCTTCGCCCGAAGCACAGCTGATCAGCTCCTCAGCTGTGTTTTGGGCTGATTTCAGCTACTGAGCATGTGCGGTAGCAAAATTGCGTGAGGGAACGCGCACGCGCAAAACATCGCGATGTGAACCGGTGGGGAAGGTAAGTGGTGAGCATATGTTTTCTGAAGGTGGGGGGGGGTTAGGTCCCATATTTTTAATTGTTTGACAGTTGTAATGTGATTTAATTGATGGGAAGTTTCCATTCAGTTCTACAGCTTAAAAATGAGTAGAAAAAAATGGTGGAGATCAATACTTTATTTCAACTTCTCATGAGTATAACCAGAAATGAAACAACAAAAAAGCTTCAGAGTTACAGTTGTGAGTCTAGCGCTCTTAAGCACTGTTGGAATCACCACAATTTTTTTTTTTGTCAAGACATGTCCACCATAGCAAAATACACAGTTCAATATTTCAGTTCTATAAAGTGAACCTGCTCTTGAAGAGCGAATGTGGCATTAAGTACCATGGTAATCTGATACTACCCAGTTTAAATATCAGGGAAATGAATATTCTTTAATTCTATAGCTATAGAAATTAATTATATTGATACATCCTAGATTTTGCTGCTTCTCTTTTCAACAGCTGAAGGTCTTACCTGCTATAAATGCAACAAATTTAAAGTGGGAGTTGGCTGTAGGAGTGCACCTCAAACAACTTGTATTGCTGAACCAGGTCAAAAGTGTAAAATTATAAACACTTTTTTAGGTATGTATGCTTCTACTTAAAATCTGATATTATTCAGATAAAACTATTCTCTCTGTGCATGTCACACAGTTTCCAATTAAAATACAGTAGAGCATTTACGACACCCTTGCTTTTCTGTGCTCTGGATAGAGAAGAACATAGATAGGGGGTATGTAGTTTCTAGTTTCTAGCTTTCAAATACATTCCGTTTTTACAGACTGTCTCAATTCCCAGATTTCCCATGCAATTTGGGTTATGGTTATCAATATCTTCGGGGGTACCAGGAAGGGGAAAGCTATTCTTGGATATGTTCCAGAGGATTTGTTGTGCACCCAATAATGTGGATATGCTAATTTATTTTCTTCTTTAACAGAAGGAAGATTGAAAAATATAGTTACACTAGGATGCACTGAGCCTAGCGAGGAATGTGATGAGACTGTTCACCATTCAAATATCGGCCCTACTGATACCATATGTTGTAACACTAATCTTTGCAACATGCCATAAAAAAAAGCAACCCATCATGCTCCAACATCACCACCAATTCAGGACATATTTTTCTCTACCTTTTTCAATTGTTATATTTCTTTCTTTCTCCAAGCTTCTAAAGGCTATGCTGCAGAAAATGATCTGATTAGTCCCTTGCTTTAAAGATGTGGTGGCTTGTTTGGATTGTGATTGTAGTCTTGTAGGCATTTACTAGTTCCAGTGAAGAAGCATAAATTGTGAACAGTGTAATCCTTCAGTGTGTGCTTGTTCATTCTTCTAAATCAGTGATGGCGAACCTTTTCGGCACTGAGTGCCCAAACTGGAACGCATGTGCACACTGGAGTGCCGGAAACCCGAAGACCAGCTGGCCGGCATGCATGCGCGCACTGGAAACCAGAAGAGCAGCTGTGATGGTGCACGTGCCCACAAAGAGGGCTTTGTGTGCCACCTCTGGCACGCGTGCTATAGGTTCGCCATCACGGTTCTAAATGCTTGTTTTCCTCTTTTATCAAGGAGATATGTATGTGTTAAATTATGGAACTAATAATAAAATATGTCACACTTCCAGCAATCAAATATTTAATATAGATTGGCCTATTAATATTAAATGCTGACAACTGCAAAATGAAAATCACAGATGTCAGATACATACATTATAGATTATCTATCCATCACTTCAATAAACAGTGCATGTGATTTCAAACTGCTCCAGAATGATGCACAAAGAAATTACTTTTGGGGATTGATTGGAGAGTTTCTGTGATTTTTGATGAGGGTAAGATAGATGCCAGCAGATTCTATTCGGGGTCAACATCCATGCTGCAGTACAGCACACATACTCTAAACTCACTTTTTTCGGTATGGTTAAAAATGGGGCAGATTTCTTCCATATTCCAATTCTAACGGGATGGAATCCTTTCTGAAAAGTTCCTGGAGAATCGGATCTAAAAGACACACATTCATCCAGCTATTTCATTGAGACTTTGAAGGGTTGAGTGTTGCAAAATAGAGATATCCCTTCCAATGTTGCAATTTCTTACAGTATTGGTTCTAATACTGTATTAGAATATGATACAGTAGTATTCTATACTGGAATAGATTATTATTCTATTAGAAAGTCAGGACAAAATGTTTTGTCCATCTCAAATGCAGCTGGCTGACCTTCATTCATCACTGAGCAGCCATAGATCCTTTTATCTTGGTTGTACATCTACCTACTGGAGCTTAGGGCATTGCACACTAGAGCAAAAGAAAGTATTGTCAAAAATGAATAATCCAAACATACCTAAGATGGTTATATAAAGCATAAGAATCGTAATAAGAGTAATAGACCTAAGTTGCAGTGCCAGAACACGTTTCAAATGGCTTTGGTATCTTGAATGCTTTACTTTCTATCTCAACAACCTGAGACCTTGTACACTTTCCATAGGAATTCC
The DNA here is from genome assembly GCA_003457575.1 of Thermophis baileyi. Lineage (NCBI taxonomy): Eukaryota > Metazoa > Chordata > Lepidosauria > Squamata > Dipsadidae > Thermophis > Thermophis baileyi. The sequence goes on from QLTV01000450.1 coordinate 127,615, forward strand.
ATAACACAATGTCACAACTAAGGTCAGCCCAGCATAGATCATTTGCATTAGCTGGATCACAAGAAGAAGGCCACCAACATCACATGTGTTGTCTTACCCCAATAGAGAAGGAATCATGGCATCCCGGAGGGTGTCTAGGACAACTTGTCATGGCTATCTCGCCATGGCCATCTTGCTCCAGTTAACTTCCCCCGGCCAACTCAACTCCCCATGGCCAACTTCCTGTGGACAGCTCCCCACGGGCTAATTCAATGCAGGATAACTCAATGCAAGATAACTGTACTGTACTTCCTCAATATTAGTGTGGAAATGCTGGAATAGAATCATTACAGAAAGGTTATTAAAGGAGGGACAAAATGAAATGTGAATGGCAAAAATTAATGTCAGATAAATGGTGGTGGATAACAGTATTGTTATCTCGTATTTATCCCGTGTTGAGTTAGCCGTGGCAAGCTGTCCCATTCCACCTGGAGGGTGCCAATCCCAATTATCTCATTCACGTAACAACCACAGGGTTATAGTATCTCAGATTTCAGCTAAGAATAATCTACACCGTGGCTCAGTAATACTATCATTCCATCCCTCCAAAAGTCACAGATTCTGCAATACATTTAAAACTGAGCTGTGCACTTTCTATTGGCTTCCAGGAGATGTTCCACACTCCTGATTCATGTTCAGCCTGTTATTAATGAATGCTTAAAAAGATAAGTGTGCAAGAACGAACCAAAATAATGCAAAAATTATTAGAATATTCTGAGCCTTCAAAAATAAATGGATGGCTGAATTTTAAAATGGAGGTTAGCTGTTGGAGGCCACCATTTGGAGAGGAAAAGCATCAGAATAAGGAATAGAAGAAAGAGAATTTTTATTAAATATGATCCTTTTTGCCTTAGTTCATCTTTCTGCTGTTCATATGCTGGTTTCAAGGCATATTTTTGGCCCAAGAAAATCTCCAATTGCCTTGAAAATGATACAAGTGTTGTCATAAGAAACACACAGAATGGAGAAGAAGAGTCCTAACAGAACTTGAGTCTTACCAATAGGAGCATAATATCTGTGACTGAATCTAATTTAGGTGCATTTTCTGGTCGATTGAGAAGTTTTTCCTAATGTCTTACTCAAGCATTCAGGTGTAGCCTACGAGGCACAGAACATACTGCACCGGGCTATTGCTGATTCTTGGTCATAAATTTTTTATTGTAATTTTGGAGCATTTATAACACCACCTTAGTTATCCAGAGAACTTACATCCATCTGTGACTTGCTCTGAAAGTATGTCTGTGTGAGTTGTAGCACTGACTTAGATAACAGGTCAGGATCATCTTCATCAATACCAGTCAAAATTCCACCAAATTCTTCGACCTTACTTCAAAGCAACAGTTGCTGGAAGGAAAGAAAACATGAGCAAGGTTTTGTGGTTCTCTGTTGCCATCCTTCTCTGCTCTGCCTTGGGTGAGTAGCCAAAATTAGAGTTTTGAACAGTACAGGTAGACCTCAACTTATGACTACAATTGAGTCCAAAATTCATATTGTTAAGTGAAACATTTGTTAAATGAGTTTTGCCCCATTTTATGACTTTTCTTGCCACAGTTGTTAAGTGAACCACTGCAGCTCTTAATTTAGTAACACAGTTGTTAAGTGAATCTGGCTTCCCCATTGACTTTGCTTGTCGGAAGGTCATAAAAGGGGATCACTTGACCCCGGGACTCAGCAACCATCACAAATATGAACCAGTTGCCAAGCATTTGAATTTTGATCACGTGACTACAGGAATGCTGCACCGTTGTAACTGTGAATGGTCACTAAATGAACTGTTGTACGTCAAGGACTACCTGTATTGCTGCAATGGCTATATTTTTTGGATACTCATTTCCTTCATTTTGTCAATTTAGTTGAGCCATAAACCAACTGTCCCACTGCTTATAAATGAGCACACATTTTCTGAAGAGTGGTTTATGTCCCATATCTTTACTTTTTGGACAGTTGTAGTGCCCAGAGCTCTTCAGCCCTTTGGAACCACCACAACATTTCTGTGGAAACATGTCGACCATAACAAAATATGTTACAAAATTCAATATTTCAGTGCCATAAAGTGAACTTGCACTTGTAAAGCAATTGTGGCTCTAAGTACACTGGGTAATCTGATGCTTACTACCCAGTTTCAGTATCGGGGAAATGAACTTAGGCTAAGAATGAAAAAAGAAGGGGGTTACAATATTCTAAATTCTTTACATTTTTTTCACTGATGTATACAGTTCTCCATGTCATAACTGATGGTGCTGTTTCCATGGAGCATTTAAGAAATATAATGCAGATCTATAATTTTCCACTTGTACCCTGCCTTTCAGAAAGCTGCACAGTATTGTGGAATCACTGATCATCATCCGATATTACAAAACTTTGTTTACCTTGAACATTTGTTGCATTCTTTAAATATAGCTCTCCTTGTGAATGAATGAAAGCCTCCCTCTCATTTTTTTCAATTTCACTATTTTGCCTACAAGTCTATTGGTACCAATTACCTTGTTAGACCTTTGGGGAAAATGGAGGTAAAGAAATTTTGGAGCTGTGGAAATTAATTAAATTTATACAATCTATTTCTTGCTTCTTCTTTTTCCAGCAGTTGAAGCTCTTACCTGCAACAAGTGCAGACGATTTAAGATTGGATTTGGTTGTGTTGATAAGAAACCATCATTACCTTGCACTGCTAAACAAGGTCAAAAGTGTAAAGTTGTGAAATCTTTTCTAGGTATGTATGTTTCTACTTAAAATCTGATATTACTCAGATAAAAATATTCCCTCTGCACATGACACACACTTGCCCATTAAAAATACAGTAGAGTATTACCGAACCTCTTGTTTTCTGTGCTTTGGGTAGAGAAGAAAGTAGAGAGAGGGTATGTAATTTGTAGTTTTGATCTATCAAATCCAATACATTCCATTTTTACAGACTTTCCCAATCTTGGTGGCCACCTGTTATTTAGAGTCTCAATTCCCAGAATTCCCACCCACTGGATACCAATACCTTGGAGGTACTAAGAAGGGGAAAGCTATTCTAAGGAGGTTTCTTGGATATGGTGCCCAGGATTTGTTGTGCAAGCAGCAATGTAGATTGTGCAACCAATGATGTAAGTGTGCTAATCTGTTTTATTCTTTTACAGAAGGAACAATCAGAGGTATAATTAAACAAGGTTGCACACAATCGATTGATGAATGTGATCTGCACGTTTTCAATAAAACAGTGGGCCCCGTGAAAACGACATGTTGTGATGACCGTGACCTCTGCAACATACCATAAACAAAGCAGTCATGTTGTTCCAATATCACCCTCAATTCACCACATATTTTTCTGTACTACTTTTATATTTTCCCCCTTCTTCAAGCTTCTAAAGGCTATGCTGCAGAAAATTTACCGATTAGTCCACCGCTTTAAAAATGTTGCATATTTTGGGATATGGTTGTAGTACAGTAGATGTTTTTTCTGATTCCAGTGAAGAAGCATGAATTGCGAGAGGCATAAACCTTCCGTCTGTGCTTGTTCATTCTCTTAGGCACTTGTTCTCCACTTTTATCAACTGTCTCTCTCTTTCTGTCTCTCTCTCTTTGTCTCTTGTCTCTATGTTTAATATCTATTAAATGATATATAATTTAATCTAATACATGTTCATGTTAAGTTAAATTAAATTAGGATATCAATGACAAAATATGACCCATTTTCTGCCATAAAATATTTAATATAGTTTTGCTGACAACTATACAACTATTAAATGCTGACAACTTGAAAATCAAATGACAAACATCTGTTTGTCTGTCTGCCTGTCTGCCATCTAATGACTCCAATGAACACCACTAATATGCCAAATATTAATTATCCCACCATAAATCATTTCTATCACCTAGATCACAAGAAGATGGTCACTACTGTTCCCAAGATACATACAAGGATATGCATTGTCCTATCCAAATAGAGAAGTAATCATGGTATCCCAGAAAGTCCCAAACCAAATGCCATACAGCTCAACATAAATTCTCTGCTGTTACTTTCTGGTACCAGTTTTCTACCTCGGAGCAAAGTTAAGGCAATAACATCTCCAAATCCTAATCCACACAATTGGAGTTTGAACATGGACTATAGAATGTTGACCTGTTCTCTGATTTATTTTTTGGTTTCCTCTGAGGTCCCTCCACCATTCTCAAATACAGGATATTGCATAATAGAAAATTAGATTTCACTCACGAACTGATTATTTTAAGTAGTCATAGAGCTGTCACATACACACATTCTTTAGTTAGTCATTTATCCAGAGCATATAAATAGAGGGATTGTATTTATTCTGGCGCCTAAGCCACAACGGTCTACATACTACTAAATACGATCACTAGCATTTTACTAAAAACATATTCAATAGGTTGATATATCAGATTATATGCTTTGTATAACATAAACATATATAACATGTTATACATGTTATGTATAACATAATTAAGAGGGGTTATGTTATCATTCACTTGTAGATGGAAAAATGGCCAAGTAGTACAAGATAATTTGGAAACAGTCTTACCATAAACCTGTAGAATAAGCACCATTATTGTTATTCCTAACAAAGAAAATTGATAAAATAAAACATGTTCCAATGTAAAAAGTACAAGACAACAAAATTCTAATTTTCAACTACTTCTGTTCTAGAATTAGCATTTCAGTGCATCTCTTTCATCTATCTAAAGAAAATGTTTGATTAATGGACCCAAAAATTGTTAATATTGTTGAAATTCATTAAAACTTTCTTCCTCAATTAAAAATGTTTTTGTCTGAGTTTTTCTCTTCTCTTAACAGCACAAAACAATGCCAGCACAGTATTTTCACATCCTATTTTACTTAGGATAAAAGAAGGAATACTACATAATAAGGCAATAGAGGAAAAAAGAGAACATCAAATCATAATAGATCTGTATTAATCAACAACAACATAATAGATATAAACATTTATGGAGGAAAAGGAGTTTATGTTTTCTAACTAGTGAAGGGAGCTTTTAAGAAGAAATTGGACAACTATTTGTCTGGAATGGTATAGGGCAGTGATGGCGAACCTATGGCACGCGTGCCACAGGTGGCATGCGGAGCCATATCAGAGGGCATGCGAGGCATTCCCCTATGTCAGCTCCAGCGCGCATGTGCGTGCTGGCCAGCTGATTTTCGGCCTTGGGGAAGGCCGTTTTGCCCTCCGGAGGCTTCAGGGAAGCTTCCTGAAGCCCTGGAGTGTGAAAAACGGCCCAACGGGCAAACCAGAAGTTCGGAAAAACGCACTTCTGGTTTGCCGTTGGGGCAGTTTTTCGCACTCCGGGGCTTCAGGAAGCTTCCCTGAAGCCTCCGGAGGGCAAAACGCAG